>JAKOGI010001242.1:166438-263938 GCA_029747015.1 Carnegiea gigantea
GAGAGGAGAACTAGTATCCACTGTCGAAAATCAAGCAAGGGCCATAGGAGTCCCTCGTTGAGTTTGTCAAGCGCTTCCATCAGGAGGCGGTGCTGATCCCAGACTTGGAAGATGGGGTGGCATACACATCCTTCTTGAACAGTCTTAAGAGCAGCTGCTTTCAATTTGCCTTGGTCAAGCAGAAGGAGACGACGTTGTCCGAGGCCCTGAGAAAGGCTGCAGAAATCCTAGCTCTCGGGAACGGAGGCCGTCGTTCGAGGCGGTCGACCCCCGATTTACCACGGACGCCTGAAGTATCCTCATGGAGGTTAGAGGGCACCCCATGCTTCGAAGACCGCCCCCTATGACTGCGCCTCCTAAGCCGCACAATGCCAAGAAGTATTGCGAGTTTCACGAACAAAGCGGACATACCACGACTAAATGCTGAGAGCTTAAGAAAGCCCTTTACGAATTAGCAGACAATGGTCAGATTGACCGATTCCTAAAGAAGGGACTGCGGTTCCTTCAACTGGAGCAGGAGCCTGCTCAACCCCAGCTGCGCCATGAAGAGTGCTCGACGGAGGTCGTAGCCACCATAGCTGGAGGTTATGCGGAGGGGATAACTCGGTCGGCTTGGAAACCCCAACTCAGGAGTGCACAAGAGGTGCTTACCACATAGCAGGGACCCTGTGTAACAGCGCCCACCATGGTGTTTGGCGGAAAAGAAGCTCCTCGGTGTGCTTCTCCTCATAACGACCCTCTGGTCGTTGAGATGAAGGTAGCGAGCGCGATTGTTCATAGAATTCTGATCGACACGGAAAGCTCTATTGACATCATAACCTAGAATTATCTGAAAAAGCTCGGCACCCCGAACATGACATCATCCCCTTGGTGCACCCTATCTTGGGCTTCGGTGGGTAGGAGGTGAATCCCATAGGGATGATCCGCCTCCCGGTGCGTTTTGATAACAAACTCAGGTCCAAGAACTTAGAGGTCGACTTTTTGGTCGTTGATGTGCCCACGGCCTATAGTGTGATTCTGGGGCATCCCACCCTTCACGGGGTAAAGGCCGTCATCGCCCTATATCTCCTCCAGCTTCAATTTGAGGATGGCCACGGCAACATTGGCGAAATATATGGGGACCAATGAACGGCTAGGGAGTGTTATTTGGTGAGCATCCGACCCTTGGTAGAGCAAGCGAGGGAGCACGAATCGGATGGACCACCCCAGGCGGGGAAGCGGGCGAAGACTGGACTAGCCATCATGATCTCTGAAGCCTTGGTCATCCACACCTTCGCCTCGGTGGAACCCCCACGGCCTCGGCCAGAGGCTATGGGCGAGGTGGAGCAAGTTCCGCTTGAAGAGGAATGGCCCGGGCACACCGTTCAACTAGGTCAAGATATCACAGCCCCTGATCGGCAAACATTGCTATCCCTCTTACAGAAGTATAAAGATGTCTTCGCATTCGGACCTGAAGAAATGCCTGGCATCGCCCTAACTGTAATGGAACACCTGCTGAATGTAGACCCTCGTCACAGGCCGGTCATCCAGAAAAAGCGCCGTATGGGCCCAGAGAGAGGGTCGCTGCCAACACTGAAGTGCAGAAGTTGCTCGAGGCCGGGTTCATTCGAGAATGCCACTACCCTGAATGGATCTCGAATGTAGTGCTAGTGAAGAAACCCAACAGGACTTGGAGAATGTGCGTGGATTTCACGGATTTGAATAAGGCCTGCCCAAAGGATAGTTATCCGCTGCGAAAAATTGACAAGTTGGTAGACGCCACGGTCGAACATGCCTTACTAAGCTTCATAGACGCCTTCTCCGGGTATCACTAGATACCCCTATGCTCAGAGGATCAAGAAAAGACGGCGTTCATCGCTGACCGCTGCCTCCACTGTTATAAGATGATGCCCTTTGGATTAAAGAACGCAGGTGCCACCTACCCGCGCTTGGTGAACAAACTGTTCAAGCTCCTCATCAGCCAGACCATGGAAGTCTACGCCGACGATATGATCGTAAAAAGCAAGACTGAGGGGGATCATGGCGGTGATCTGAGGAATACGTTCAACATACTACGGGCGTTCAGCATGAAGCTTAACCCTAAGAAGTGCATCTTTGGAGTGCGATCGGGCAAGTTCCTAGGCTTTATGATTAGCAGTCGAGGAATCGAGGCTAACCCAGATAAAATTCAAGCCGTCCTCGACATGAAACCGCCCCGGAATATAAGAGAGGCGCAACGCCTGACCGGTTGCATAGCCGCCTTGGGACATTTTATGTCTCGGTCCGCAGATAAATGCCAACCGTTCTTTCACGTCTTATGGCAACAGGCCAACTTCAGTTGGGACCAGCAGGCGGATGAGGCCTTCCAGGCTTTGAAGACCTACTTAGCTCAACTACCCAAAATTGCCAGTCCTCTGGAAGGGGAAGTCTTGGTACTATATTTGGTTGTCTTAGAGCACGCGGTCAGCGCTGTCCTCGTGGTCGAAAGAGCAAAGGAGCAGATCCATGTGTACTACGTAAGCCACGCCTTGGCAGGGACGGAAGTGGACTACCCTCTTATTGAGAAGTTTGCATATGCCTTGGTCATGGCTAGTCGAAAGCTGAGACCCTACTTCGAGGCTCACAAGATTTTAGTCTTAATGGATCAACCCTTGAGGAACGTCCTCTAGAAGTTAGATGCCTCGGGGCGGCTCCTGAAGTGGGCTGTCGAACTCTCCCGCTATGACCGGGCCTTTGAACCACAGAGGGCCATCAAACCCTAGGCGTTGGCTGACTTCCTAGCTGAGAGTATGACGGCCGCTGAGGGAGGGGACTTGCGCCCGTGGCCCTAGAACTTATACGTGGACGGCTCGTCCACTAAGGATGAAAGTGGAGCCAGCCTCATCATTGAAAGTTCCACCGGGACACGGTACGACCATGCTCTAAAGTTCATGTTTAAGGCATCTAATAATGAGGCCGAGCATGAAGCCCTCCTTGCGGGAATAGAGCTCTGTTACACTGCGTGCGCCGATTCTATCCAAGCCTTCTCTGACTCTTAGTTAGTCGTCAGCCAGCTCAACGGTGCAGACGAAGCAAAGGATGACACTATGGCCGCCTATGTTCGACGGGTATGGGAGGCCACCAAGTTACTAAAGCATTTTACAATCGCGCACATCCCTCGCTCAGAGAACCAATAGGTCGATGCCCTATCTAAGCTGGCGAGCTCATCCGATAATGGGAAACCCAAAAACATCCAGTAGGAAACTCTGACAGAGGGGAGCATCGACTCGCATGAAGTGTTATTGATATACAGAAGCTCAACGTGGATGGATCCTATCTGCGCATACCTCACCGACGGTATGCTGCCCTCGGATCCCAAAGAGACGGATAAAGTGAAAAAGAGGTCGAACTGGTTTATCCTATACAAGGGAATCTTATACAAAAGATCTTTCGCCTGGCCTCTCCTACGTTGTGCGACCCCAGAGGATGGGAGAAGGGTACTGAAAGAGCTGCACGAAGGCATTTGCAGCGCACATGCTGGAGGCCGTTCTCTGGCCGTCATAGCCTATCGGACCAGCTACTACTAGCCTAACTTGTAGAAGGACGCAATGACACTAATGCGGACCTGTGACAAATATCAGAAGTTCACACCCATCCAACGAGTCCCCTCCACCACCATGACGCCAATCGTCAGTCCCCTGCTGTTCGCTACATGGGGAATGGATATCCTTAGCCCTTTCCCCAAGGCTACGGGGCAGCGTAAGTACCTTCTTGTGGTGGTGGACTGCTTCACCAAATGGATCAAGGCCGAGGCCGTAGCCTCCATAACCACCGCTGAAGTATGAAAGTTCATTTGGCGAAACATTGTCACCCGCTTCGGCATTCCTCGCACCATAGTTTTTGACAACGGCCGGCAGTTCAACACCAGTAAACTCACTGACTATCTCAGCAACTTGGGCTGCCAGGCGCATTTCACTGCTGTGGCGCACCCTCAGACCAACGGCCAAGCCGAGGCAGCCAATAAGTCTATCCTCTATGGCTTGCAGAAGAAGCTTGACAACGGAAAAGGCAAATGGGCGGACGAACTGCACGGCGTCCTATGGTACCTACGTACCAATGAGAAAACCACTACTGGTGAAACCCCTTTTATGTTAGCCTGTGGATCCGAGGCTGTTTTACCCGTTGAGGTTGCCCTTCACACTCACCGGTTGACAACTTTCCAAGAGGAGTTAAATAATGCAGCACTCCGCGAAGCCCTCGATCTCTTCCCTTCCATCCTTGGCGATGCTTACTTTTGAGAAGCTCTCTATAAACTGCGCATCATATGCCTGTACAACCGCACGGTGCGGGTGCAGCCAATTCAGGTGGGCAACCTTGCTCTTCGGCGCATGGAGCTGTAGCTAGGGCGGGGGAACACGAAAAACTAATTGCCAACTGGGAAGGCCCATACAAGGTTGCTTCACAAATTCGCCCTGGAACATATCGACTGGAGGCCATCAACGGTACCTCCATCCCACGGGCCTGGCATAGCAGTAACCTGAGGAAATACTATACTTAGGCTCGTGCTTTTTCTTTATCCCCCATCGACATGTACATTTTGGTCACAAGTAATGAAATCAAAAGGCCAAGGCGGTCACTTTCGCAATCATGTGCACCCCTTGTTCTCCTCAAGCACGGCCTCATGGCCGGTCGCTATACTCTTAGCCCCACTGGGGACTAAAGGTCTTTAAGCATGGCCTCATGGCCAGTCATTACACTCTTAGCCCCACTGGGGGCTAAGGGTCCTTAAGCACGGTCTCACGGCCGGTCGCTACACTCTTAGCCCCACTGGGGGCTAAGGGTCCTTAATCACGCCCTCACGGCCGGTCGCTACACCCTTAGCCCCACTAGGGGCTAAGGGTCCTCAAGCACGGCCTCATGGCCGGTCACTACATTCGTAGCCCCACTGGGGGCTAAGGGCCCTCAAGCACGGACTCACGGTTGGTCGCTACACTCTTAGCCCCACTGGGGGCTAAGGGTCTTTAAGCACGGCCTCACGGCCGGTCACTACACTCTTAACTCTATTAGGGGCTAAGGGTCCTTGTTGCTACACTCTTAGCCTCACCAGGGGCTAAGGCACCTTAAGCACGACCTCACAGCCGGTCGCTACACTCTTAGCCCCACTAGGGGCTAAGGGTCCTTAAGCACAGCCTCACAGCCGGTCGCTACATACTTAGCCCCAATGGGGGCTAAGGGTCTTTAAGAACGGCCTCACGGCCGATCGCTGCACTCTTAGCCCCACTGGGGGCTAAGGGTCCTTAAGTACGGCCTTATGGCCGGTCGCTACACTCTTAGCCCCGCTGGGGACTAGGGGTCCTCAAGTATGGCCTTGCAGCCAGTTGCTACACTCTTAACCCCACTGGGGGCTAAGGGTCCTTAAGCACGGCCTCAAGGCCGGTCGCTACACTCTCAGCCCCAATTGGAGCTAAGGGTCCTCACGCACGGCTAAAACGAGGAATAAGCTCCTCTTCAGCGTGGCGCATTACTTGTTCTTTCGCTTGGGGGCTGCTACCCTAACGGTGCAAAAAGAACGAAATGCAGGCTGAAACGAAAGAACATGTAGAAAGTGGAAGAATTAATGAGAGAAGCTGGTAAATGGAAGTGAACGTTCTTTCATTAACAAAAAAGAGTACAACCCCAAAAAAAAAAAAAAGAGGAAGGGGGGTTATGCATCGGGCTCTCCACTGTCCTCGTGCCCCTCCAACTCAGAAGCCCCGGCCTTAGCATCCAGGGGGTTGGTGGCTTCGTCCCCTGCATCCTCACCCTCGGCGGAAGGAGGGATAAACTCCACCTTCTCAGGGTCACGGCCCTCATCGGCGGCCTGCTGACGCTCATCCACGTAGTGGAGGTAGGCCTCAAAATGGCTATCCTCCTTAAACTCTTGGGCCAGCGTCATCAGGACTTTGCGTAAATACCCGAGGGTATCGACGTGGCCTTGCTGATAGCCATGCTCCTTGGCCTGGGCCACCTCAGCTTCAGCCTTCACCAATGCCTCCTCTAGCTGGCGCGGCAACCCTTTCTTTTCAGCTTCCCGGGCGTCTAGATCAGCCCTTAGCTTTTCCCAGCACCGCTAGTACCGAGTGACAAGCCCCTCTACTCTTCGGTATTCCGCCGTAACCCTCACCCCCCAGGTGAATACCTCGGCCGTGGCTATTTCCTCCTCGGTGACCTTAGGGAGATCCGAAGCCCCGGGAGTTACCAAGTCCCGGGACTTAACTAAGTCCTGGACGAGTGAGAGTTTAGCGGTGGGATCTGCCTTGATGAAGTTGGTGGATGGCCGCTGGGTGATTGGGGAGGAACCGCCGGCAGCTTGGGAAGCGACCCCTATGGTTTTTGATGGTGCAGCTTGCTTCTGAATGATAGGGGTGCGATCCCCAGATGACCGGCTACCCGATCGATGAGGGGCTGACCGTTCAGTTTTCGCTCTCCCCACTGGCAATGGGGTGGAGGCCGCGGCCTCGTCCGGATGACCCTCCGTCCGTTGACGTTTCTGGACTGGTAGGCTGATGGCAGGCTTCTTCCCGCGAGGAACGATTGAGGGTGCCTGCAAGAAAATGACTCAGTCAGTGGAATCCAGGGATTACGAGAAAGGGGGCCAAACAAGGTTATACATTGTACCTTCTTGGCCTGTTGGGTGACGAGGCACTGCCTCTCCTCTTCTTGCCGACGCTCAGCGTCGGCCGCCACCTACTCCGGGGTGGCGTCCCTGGTCTCGAAAACCGTCAACCTTGCCCTCGCTTGATCTGTATAAAACAAAAGGAAAGTCAGGTTAGCACCAAACCTAAAAATGGTTAGCATTGGGACGACCAATACCCTTGAAAAAATTCTTAAGTATCAAAAGGCTGGGCGCGGCGAGAAATAAATCGTTTGCAAAAAACTTCAACTTAGGTAGCCAATTCAAAGGCTCCCTCTCACTAGACTTGCTCTTCCTCCTCTCGGGGCCCTTCACGGACTCAATTGCTTGAGCCATAAACTTAGGGATGGGCCGAGGCCTGTCGTCCTCACGTATGTGAAACTGGAAGTAACGGGCCGTCTTTCTCTCCTCAGCTGTAGGCTCCCCAAATGGGTTTCTCATAGGTTTACCCTCGTTCCAGTCAGGAACATCTCCCCAGCCTGACTCCCGGTGCACGAAGAGGAAATCATACTTCCAGTGCTTCACCTTTGATTTCTTCTCGATGGCCGTTATGCAGCCCGACCTATTGTTGAAACAATACCACCTTAGGTCCCCGGTCTCCTTAGGAGCCCTCTGGACGGTATGCACGAGGCTAAATGCCTATGCGCTGCAACTGAGGCCGCGCAGCTCATAAGTTACGATGAAGGAGCAAACGTTGTGCCATGATGTGGGCACAACCTGCGCAGGCGCCAGTTCATACTTGTTTAGGATCTCTACAATCACCGGATGAAGAGGAAACCAGAGACCATAGTTGAGAGCCGTACGATAAACGACAATACATTTTGTGGGCGGCTCATTCACTGTGGCATCCGCGTCGGGGATCACAAAGGTATATCCAGTGGGCAGAAGGTACTGCTTCTCAAAGGTCGACCTCTTTAACGTAGGGACGACCTTTGGGTCAGGGAAGTGACTGCCCGGCCCATCCTGCGGATCCGAGTGGGTGGGGGCTCCGGAGAACTCCGACCCCTCTGCCACAATCTCTGTCACTAACCCTCCAGGCGCACAGCCTTTTCTTTTAAGTACCGAGTTGCCAGGAGCTGACGGCCCTTCAGGGGATAAGGAGCTAGTTGACGCCCCTTTCGAGGATGAACTCCTCGACAAAGGTCAGAAGAGGAGGTGGAAAACATCCCCCCTGAGGTTGAGCTAGAACTAGTGGAGGCCACTTTGGGCCCCGGTTGGGATGGGGATGGAGTTGAACAAGGATTACCTTGTGTACCCTCGGCTAGCAGCTCATCAGGAGACCTGATGCGGGGGGTAGACTTAGTTTTTGCCATTCTTTGAACCTGAAAATCAGTCATATAATTAGCTACGGTGATCTCCTAGAGATATGTTACCTCCACCTCTGGATTGAGGATACTAGGGGTGGAGGAGTACTCGCAACTGGACCACAAGGGAGTGCCCGGTTCAAAAAGAGGCACTGCATAGGGAATCTTTTTAGGTTCCCTATATTTATTCTTTCGGGGGATGTCGGCCACCACCCGACCATCAATAAAGGCCAGGAGGCTTGGGAATTACGGATGCTGACCCTCCACTTGGGGGCCGGCAAACCCTTCAAGGACGTCCCCACTGGATGAGCACGACGATGACATAATATACAAGAAACAAACAATGCTTCGAAGGGGCACGAGGGTGTATCGGTAGATGATGAAGATTCAAGAGAGCAGTTTGAAGATGAGGATGAGCATCAAGCAAACCTTTGAAGATACAAAGGGGTAGCTTGAGACACTATAGTCACTTTGAATACGAAATGGGAGATGGGGCAGAGCTTCTCTCTCTAGAAATTATTTCTCACTCTAGAGGTTTAAATCTACGGTGAGCAAATGATCCCTCCTTTAATGAATCCTCACCTTTATATAGAGCAAAAAGGCGGGGCACACCTCCCGATAACACCCAACAGGCACTGCTCTTTCCAACTAATGCCATGTGGCGACCTGCCATCGCCTTGTCATCAGCAAAAAATCCCAGATCTCGTGAAAGAATGGACCTCCAAATACAATCCACGGCGGTCAGCCGCTATGAGCCCGGTCATAGGAGCTAGGAGTCCTGAGCACGGCCTTATGGCTGGTCGCTACACTTTTAGTCTCAATAGGGGCTAAGAGTCCATGAGCACGGCCTTATGGCCAGTCGCTATGCTCTTAACCCCAACGGGGGCTAAGAGTCCGTGAGCACGGCCTTAAGGCCGGTCACTATATTCTTAGCCTCAATGGGGGCTAAGAGTCCATGAGTACAACCTTATGACCGGTCGCTACGCTCTTAGCTTCAATGGGGGCTAAGTGTCAATGAGCACGACCTTATGGCTGGACGCTACACTCTTAGCCCCAATGGGGGCTGAGAGCCCGTAAGCATGGCCTTATGGCTGGTCGCTATGCTCTTCCGCTCAGTGGGGGCTAAGAGTCCATGAGCACAGCCTTATGGCCGGTCGCTATACTCGTAACCCCAACGGGGGCTTAAGTCCGTGAGCACGGCCTTATGGCCGGTCGCTACACTCTTAGCCCCAATGGGGGCTAAGAGTCCATGAGCACGGCCATACTCTTGGCCCCAATGGGGGCTGAGAGCCCATGAGCACAGCCTTATGGCCGGTCGCTATGCTCTTAGCCTCAATGGGGGCTAAGAGTCCATGAGCACGGCCTTATGGCCGGTCATCACGCTCTTAGCCTCAATGGGGGCTAAGAGTCAATGAGCACGACCTTATGGCCGGACGCTACACTTTTAGCCCTAATGGGGGCTGAGAGCCCACAAGCACGACCTTATGGCCGGTCGTTATGCCCCTAACCGCAATAGAAGTTAAGGGTCCTTGAGCCCGGCCTTATGGCCGGTCGCTGCACCCTTAGACCCAATGGGGGCTAAAAATCCATGAGCACGGTCTTATGGTCGTGCGCTACACCCTTAGCCCCAATGGGGGCTAAGAACCCATGAGCACGACTTTATGGCCGGTCGCTATGCTCTTACCCCAGTGGAGGCGAAGGGTCCTCCAGCATGGCGTTATGGCCGATCGCTACACTCCGAACCCCTCTTTTGGGCCAAGGATAACTAAGCACAGCCTTATAGTCGACTACTACACTGCCAACCCTGATGGGGCGGGCTAGGAGCCACACGGCTCGGCTTCATGGCCTTCTTATAACACATGTCCACGAGCAAAGAGACATGTCATACAGAGATCTTTTATTACGACAGTTAGGCCAATACAAGCAAAAAAAAAAGAGAGCATGAGAGGAGGGGGCGATACAAGTGAAGATTCGAAACAAAACTAAAACCACTCCTCGTCACTAGAGGTGGCCGGGGGCTGTTCGATCCAGAGCCCTCCTCCTGGCCGTCTAGGGAACCACGGATCTCCACTTCATAGGTCGGCCGCTGAAGCTGCGCTGCCCTCAGTACGTGGTCGATATAGCCCATCCAAACCTTGAAGGTTGACCGTCTCAGACCTACTAAGGATGATTTCATACTCTCGGCCGTAAGATCATGCGCCACGCCAGGCTTGATTGCCTCGTTCAGCAGCGTAGCGTAGAATGTCGCCTGTACTATTTCAAAGAGCTCAAATTCAGCTGCCGCGCCTTCAGCCTCTGACAACGAAAAGGTGGGCATAAGGCATGGAATTCTTCGGGAAAGGGGCAAGGCAGACGCGAAGCGCTCCTCCATCGCTAATTGAAGGACTCCCTCACGTAATTGGCCATCTCCCACGTGTTGTAGATAGAAGGGAACGCCATAACAGGGGAAAACAGGCGTATCGATCGGTCTCTCTATACTGTATACCACTTCCATTGGAAAGATGAATACCCGAACATCCCATGTAGGAGAATGAAGTTGTACTTATAGAGGAGGAAATGGGAGAGCTGGAGATAGGAGAAATTCCCCATAGCCTAATGGCCAATCCACCTCAGACACGTGGCCATCCAGTCAGCACAAATTAAGACCACTGCGAGCAAAGTAATGACTATTTAAAAAATATAAAAGCACAGTCTTTTATTACTGTTGGGATAAGCAGTACAAAAGAGAAATAGGAGAAAACACTAGTAGGGGCAGGTGCGCGTTCATAGGCTTAACGGCTTCCCCCCTGCTCATCACCATCCTAAGGGGAGGCCGTCTTTTCAATGGCCGAGTCCTTATCCTCCGGCTCCACTTCTGAGCCTTCTTCCTGTCGACCGGTTCTTGAACTCTCCCCTGGTTCGACCTTTGGGCAGAATCGAGCTTCGAAGATCCGGTCACCATACAGCCAGACCCACGACTCAAAGGTGTTCCAATGGAGCTCAATAAGGGACGACTCCAAAGACCAAAGCGCCTGTCCTTGCAAGACATCGCATAGAAGATCACCTGGGGCAACTCCGGGAGTTCGTAGTACTCGGTGGCCTTCTCAGCCACAGCCAGCTCAAAGCTCGGACAGAGGGCCTGAAAGTCTTTTGGGAGAGGCGACGGGGGAGAGGGGACCCCACGTCGATCCCATGCAAAGTGGCGAGTGACATACTCGCCCATCGCCTTAGTATCGAGGGAGCACAGGAAGGCCATGGGGAGAACACCCAATAGCGACTATCGACAAATAAGGAAGTATGAGGCACCCTACCCCCGTTGGTTGCCTTTTATAATAGAGGAAGCGATAGTTTTGTACAACTGCCGTCCAGGCCCCGTAACCTATGCAGCTGTGGACGGTGGCTCCAGGGCCGTTCGTTACAAAGGCCCAATTTCCAAAGACCCCAGGATGCATGCCGACCATCGACAGTGCTCCACATTCTACCTGACTACTCGTCCGACTCGACGTGCAGGTAAAATGTGGGGGCTAAGTGATTGGGGAAAAATTCGATTTTCCCTGAATGGGCCCATCCAATTCCGACCCACAGACCAAACCCATACGTGGAATAATGGGCCCAAAGACAACCCCTAGGGGTTCCCTCAGGCCCATACCTGGGGTCATGGGCCCTGAGACGCAACCCTAGAGGCTTCCCCCAGGGCCCTTCCATGCCAGGACTGGCGGCCCACACGGGATGATCCAGGTAAGATTACTATCCTACCCTTTTTTCGAGGGACTATAAATAGTCACTTACCTTCCTCGAGAAAGGGGTTGGCAGGCACATACACTAAACCCTCATTATACTCTCTCTCTCTTTTGACCCTTGACTCGGACCCTAAACTGACTTGACCGTCGGAGAGGTGTTCCTAGGTCCATAACCCGGGGTTGCCCTTTTCGCAGGTGGGGGTCGTTCGAAGAAGAAGACGTCAGGTGTTGCACGCCAACTGTTAGATAAACGTGCTCCTTCGTCCCACGTCATCAGCAATGGTACCTTCAAAGATTCCCTCCGAAATCAATATACATAAATACATATACATACATACATATATATATATATATATATATATATATATATATATATGTACGGCTGGAGTTGAATAGGAATCAACCTCTCTATGGGTAGGAATACCGGTAGGGGTAAGGTTGCCTACATCTGGATCTTTCCAGACCCCGCGAAAGCGGGGCCCACACTAGGAGTGGTTGTTGTTGTTGTACGGCTGGAGTTGAATAGGGTGCAACACGATATAATGAATAAGGCATTCTGTAGTCATTCAATATCTTCTACGTGTTTTTCAACACTCCAAACAGTCGGTTGTAGATAGTAGCAAAGAGTAGTGGAAATTGAAGATCTCTTTATCCCCATTAGGCATAGACTTGGCAAAACTGACCCGAACCGAACGACCTCAAACAAGAGCTGAACCGACATTTGAAAGAGTTTAACCGATCTCAACCCCAAAGCCGAAATTGAACCGACCCAAAATTGAACCGACTCAGAACTGTATTGGTCTCATTTAACCCGAAATCCCAAATGACCCGAACTGAATCTAAATTGACCCGAAATCTTATTGATCCGATGTTGACTTGATCCTGAAATGACTTGACCCGAATGAAACCTGAACCGATTCATACCCGAACCGATCCAACCCAAACACAAATGACTCGAACCCAAAGTGACCTATATCCGACTTTAGCCCGACCCGATCTAACCCGCTTCAATTCAAACTTAAAGTAGATGATACTAGCTACACAACTTCACTTAATATTTAGCATGCAAAAGGTGAAAACAAATGGCAAACCTTTACTTTGAACCAATGAAATAATTCATTTGCAATTTTGGAAGGAAATGATTTAATAAGTTTTGCCTAGTTTGAGCAACAAAAATGAAAATATATAATCAAGCAGTTAAAGTTATTCTATGGTTTACATTGATTAGGTACGGCTCTTTGATTTTTTTTTTAAAAAAAACTTTGATGGCTACGTTGGGGGGAGTGGGGATTTATATCACTATTTGTTTATCTACTTGATTATTTCTTTCTGTGATGCATTGAGAGTAACCCAATTAAAACTAAATCTTCGACAAATTGGAAGGAGGAGATTTATACCCAACCCAAATTTAAATTGATATGACTTTTTTCGGTGCAAAATTAAGCACTAATCCAATTAAAATATAATCTTGGACGAATTAGAAGGAAATTAAAAACTAATCCAATTGAAATTCATGGCAATACAATCTCCTTCTAAGTCATCTAAAATCCTATGGTTTATGTAAGCGTGTACGATATCAAACTCAAAACACATATAAATTGACTCAATTGAAATACAAGACAACCCGAAAGTAACTCGATCCGAAGTCTACCGACCCAAAATTGACCCAAACCCATAACCGAAACCTACCTGAACCGACTTTGACCCGACCCGCATCCAAATCACTACCAGAAAAAGGGTTTTTAACGACAAAAATTTCCATCAGGTAAAGCCCATTATTCCGTTGTTAAAACTTTTCACCACCAAAAAAAAAGCTTGTCATCGTTTGTCGTTATTGGTCCCATCGTTAAAGGTTTTAACGGCGACTTGAAAATTTTCGTCGTTGTTATCAATAACGACAATGCATGTTTTTGTCGACATTGTTTGGTCATTAGCGATGAACAATTTAACATTAACGACCAAATTGTTGGCTGTACACTATATGTTAACGACTGCTTGCCAATGGACTCGTGATCAATAACGACCAAATTCTTGGTCGTAAGCCATTATATTAATGATTACTGGATGTTTAATTGAGGATTAACAACGACGACTTTTTCCATAATAACGACCGCATATTTCTCATGAAATGATGATTCTTAGTCAATAATATCAAAAAATTAACTTTTAATATATGACTTCAAAGATCCTAGGGAAAAAAACCAATAACACCAAACCAAAGTTAATATATTTTCATTGATCACCAAAAATTTACAAACTATAAAAATGCATTACAATGAGTGGAATTATAATATAGAATAAATCAATGTGAAACATAATACTGTGTGCTCATAACTGAACTACAAAATAAATAAATGACAACAAAAGAGAAAAAGGAACTCATGGAGCCAATTAACAATTTCATGTCTCCAGTCACCTGCAGACAAAGAAAGAAAGAGTACGAACAATGCAAATTTAAGTAAAGAATGTGGTCAAGAAGAGGAGGTAAGCCATAAATCCTTGTGCGGCTCATAATCTTTTTTTACCCACTATTTCATTTGAAAGGTAATTCTATTGTCTCTTACACCATTGGACAAACTCTCACACAAGTTGTCAGTGCAATCAAAATCCAAAGGGGCTCACCCTAAGAGCATTAGCAGCCAGACACGCAGGGCAAGTGTGGGGCCCACGTGTCTGTGGCATGTCAGGCTGAAATGCGTGTGACACGCGGGGAAGCACGCCTGTGCGTGTCTCCCCGCGAGTCACTGTTTAGCTTTTTAAAATATTTTTTTTGCCTTTTCTTTTTGAAGTAAGTATATAATTTTTAAATGACTTAAAAAATAGGTTATGTGTTATAAAGTGGGTCCATGACAAATATTTTTATTGGATGATTAAAATTGAGTTTCATAGGTTGGAGAAGTGATGGAATGCAAGTTCCAAAATTGTGGAACTTCTACTGACGTGGCAAGGCAGAGTTCCAAAATCCGGAACTCCGACTGGGAATGCTCTAAAGTTCACTTTGATTTGCCAATAATATTATACATTCTTCACCAGACACACATAGATAAACCTCAATAGAAAATGAGCCCACATTACAGTACTAATCTCTCAGTGGAGTTTCTCGCTGTTGTTGATCCTCTTCATGTGATAGCTGGTACAAAGGCATAAGGTATATAGCAGAGATGGTTAAGAAAGTAGGCAATAACATAAATATTACTCGAAGTAGGCATAAAAAGAAGATAAGAAAAGTTTTTCTGGAGGTAAATTAGAAAATTTCATACAACAGAGGCTTCGCAGCAAAATAGCCCCATTGTGCCTATCTTGATGAACCCAACTAGACTCCAAAGATCAACACATGGTTCCAAAACTATGAAATGCATGCTCTTCCATATAATGGTTGCTACTCTCCCAGTCAACTAGTTGGGAATAACCACACCTCAATAGCAAAATATACACTTGCCACAATGCTTCTAGATAACAAGCTCAGGCTTATGTAGCTTGACGTTAACTACAACTACCAGTAACTACTAGCTGTAGCACATAATAAGACCTAAGGGTAGCTGTGACAATGGCTTGGTTAAAGGCTATACATTGGGCATGACAAATAATTAGCCTTTTGCACTCAATCAATAGATGAAGCAGTCGTGAAACATCTATATTCCATGAAGCAGACCAAAACCATAGAAAGGTGAAGAAACAAGCCTTATTCCTATATTATATATCAGGAATACTAAACAAAGCTTTTTAAACAAAGGGCCATACGTGAATCAGACTCACAGAATAAGCTAAATTGATATAGTATCATGATTCAGATTCCATTATGTTGTGGATAGATGAAGAAGGAAACAAATGTAAGGAACTCTAGCCACAAAAACCAAAAGAGATTTGCTGTATCCATTTCAATTTTACACACATGTGGCTCACTTTAAAAGCAAAATGACTATATGTGAAACTAGGCCAAATACTTGGCAAAATAGAAGCAGAGCTAGCAAATCTAAAACAAACTTTAGATTCTGAAAAAGCATAATATAATCAGATGGTAAAATGAAATTTGAAGTTGAGGAGATACCTGTAACAGAGCCACTATGCAGAATCGGCACTAAGCAATAACCAAAGCAAAATCCTTGAACATGCTCAAGCTGAACTTCAAGATATGGTTTACATTCACCTGTTTCACTTTTACAGTTAGATATGCGGTAGACTACATAACTGCAATTTCAAATGCAAATGGCTCTAAGCCACTGAAAAAATTGTCCCTTGAATACTGTCACTGAATAGCAACAAATTAAATACAATTAGGTCCACGATATCAAAAATAAGGATCGAAACAGAGGAACTGGGAAAATGGACATTAGCCCCAGTCAGAGGTTCCTGAACAAATTTGATATCCAAGAATCCAATTTCTCTCAGACATTTATCACTAGAACTCACTTTTGTGCATATGTCATATCCAAATTCATCATTTTCCTATTCCTAAATGCAGTGCCTTGACAGACCCAAATAAATTAATCAACACCGAATAGCCCAGTAAGCAAATCAACATATTTCCTCTCCCTCAAAAAAAAAAAAAAAAAAAAAAAACCTCTTGACTGATGAAATTGCATAAACACCGAAAAGCTCAGTAAGCAGTTCATTGACAAATCCAAAGAAATTGATTTTGGGAAGAGTCATTGATCATTTCTCAAAAAGAGGAAAAAGAACACATTTTCATGGAATTACATAAAGTGCAGTAAGGCCTAGCGTACAAACACTCAATAAATCTCAATACAGCACCTTAATCCAACACAAAGGAGAGGAATAGCAATACATATGTCAACTTACACACTGAAAGATTCTTCGATGCTGGAGTTCGGCTGGTCCGAAACCCTAACCGCGTCACAAGTAAGTACATTTGGGGAGATTGAGGACACCATGACTCAATTAGTCAGACATTAGAAAGCATAATTCCAAAATAGACAGATAGGGAGAGCGAAAGAACGAGGAGAAGATGCAGTGGAGCGAGACGTCGAAATTGGAGTTTGAACAAGTGCAGTTCTATGGTTTAATTTCTTATTCTTTCGGGCTTTCGATGTTTAAACATGAGTAGAATATAAAATATTACTGTATGGAGTTTCCAATCTGCGTTTTTGATTTTCAATTTAAGAGGGTCCCCCGGTCCCCCCCCCCCCCCCCCCCCCCCCCAACAAAAAAACAAAAAAAACAAAAGAAGAGGAAATTCGAATCCTTTTAGCTGCATGGCATATTATTAACGATGATTTGTTGAAAGAGATGAACAACTCCTCCAACCATTGTTTACCTAACAATTATCTTTTTTTAAGAGCAGACGACGATTGTAAATTTTGGTCGTTATTATCCGTGCACTTCAATGTTTGGTCGTTATCCATGCACTTCAATGATGGTTTTTTAGCGAGATCGTTAATAAGTGGTGGTTAGAAAGTGAATTTTTAGTAGTGAATAGGCCCGAACGAGCATGAACTGAAGTTGACTCAATCTAAGTTTATCCGAACCATACCCGTACCTGTATTCGAACCAAATTTGATAAACTTGAACTTAACTCGAACTGAACTTAATCGAGTCGAACCCGAACCCGAACTGAAACTGATCAACCCAAATACAATCTGAACTGAACTTAACCCGACCCAAACTTAAACCGAATGACTCATTTGCTAAGCTTACATAAGGTGTGCTAAATTTCAAACCTAAAATAAATTATATAAGAAATTCAGTAACACATTGATGTTGTATCTGTAGGTACAAGATCAGAATTAAATACACTGAAATAATCCTCTCATTCAATCTCTTTGTGGCTTATGCAATTAGAGGGCATGACCGTTTGATGTCGATTGATGCTAAATCAGCTAAAGAACTCTAAAACAGTGCTTGATCTTGATTTACAAAATGTTAATTGTTGTTTCTAAGGTCTTGCAATTTTTGATCCTTCTCGTTTGATAGCTAGATGTCGCTTGCAGTCTGAGCCTCTGAATTTTGCAAATGCTGAATGTGTGGAAAGCGAGGGGGACCCCTATTTATGGGTTCCACCAATCTAAGATTAGGGTTGGACTTTGGGCCAAGGCCTATACTTTCAACAATTCTGTCTTTATTTTTAAAGAAAGAAAATAATTAGTATCTTCTGCATCATCAACGACGAAAGGCGAGTTCTAATTAGCTGAATTTCAACCACACTTAAGTTTAACCAAGTGACAACCTACAATTTGTGATTGGTCGAATTTTTTTAATTACACATGTCACCATTTGATTTAGCTTTGAATTTTTTACCTCCTGTAGACATAAACAATGAGATAGACTCACCACGAGTTCTTTTCATGTGTAAACTGAGATCTACCATTCCCATTCCCTCTCAATCATTATCATTCCTTCTGAATCCTTCAAGAAAAAAAAAAATTATCATTACTTATCATTTCTTTCCATCCCTTCTCATCGTTTTTACTCTCTCTAGAAATAATTTCTCATTCCGTACCATTCGTTCTCGCTGCTTCAAGAAAACTACCATTCTTTTCTATTCATTCTCATTGCTCCCATTCTTTCCTATTATTTACCCATTCTTTCCCAATGAAAAGAACAGGCATAGAGCATAAGAGGGAAGGTGAAGAGAAGTAAATTAACTACGCTAATGGAATTTTTCAATGGTGTTCAAACAAGTTAAAAGTGGAGGAACAACCATATGGTCAAACATATGTTGACACCGTCATTATACACAAACTTTTAAAACCAGTGGTGGAAAACAATGCCAAACATAGTATATGTAGCCAAGGAGCGCGATTTGCCTATCTTATGCAAAGGAGATTGGCTTCATGAATCGCATCCAAATTAGCTAATGAAATAAGATCAATGTCACCAGAGCTCCTATTTATGATGAGAGATTTTATTTGGGTACAGACTTTCTTGACATGGTGAAAGTCTTATTGGTTCCCTAGTCCCTACTCTAGCAACGTGTACATCATGGGGACTAGCCAACCTTGTGTTGTATCCGTAAAGAGAAAAATCAAAGAAGATAAGATAGTACCCATCCTTCAATTCTCTAACTATGTGAAGAAGAAACAACCTATCTTGTTAGCCACTCTTATGGTGCGTGGATGTGGGCCTCGGGGGGCCATTCCATTTATGTTCAAGGGCCAATCACAAACTGCTAATGAGTTCACAGTGTCATGTTTGTTAAGTTTGTCAAGAAACTTCCACCAAGAAGAAATGTAGATTATGCAATTGAGTTGGAGCAAAAAGCTCATCCACTTAAATTCACTCCACAACACATGGTACCTGTCAAGTTTAAAAAGCTAACAAAACAATTAAAATATCTGCATGATACCCAGAAAGCTTGTCCCTCTTAAGATCCTTACAATACGTTATTTCTTCTTTAGATGAATTATTAAAGGTCTGTTACCTGCCTAGTTTGTGGTGAGTCGCAAAATTCAAAAACCCTAGATATGTATGATTTGTTTGCTTATGTGCCCAATTGCTACAAAGATTCTACCCAAACCATTAAGCACTCATTTATTGCTTATTTGGAAGAAAGTCAATTAAACTTTTTTTTTTTCTGTTTTTGGTGTATAAGGCACAAAAACCAATATGGACAGGATTCAAGTCTAAGTATTTGATAACAACTTATATTATTGGTGATAGTAATCAAGATAAACATTATGGTTAGATAGTGCATTATCGAATAAAATTATCTTAGTTACGTCAAAAAATTGAAAATATTGAGAATAGCATTGCAATATGGGAAGCTTTTGCCAAAAGCGAAAAATAAAATAGGAAATTTGGTAAATGCACACTCAACCTAGATAATTGAGCTGAACGTTTGGGTATTCACAACTGTTTGGGTCGATTTAACTTCACAGTTTCACCGTTTCAAAATGTCGGTATCCAAACATAATGCAATTTAGCAGCTAGTGGGTTTGAACATATTAAAGTAATTAAGTTCGATTGGATTGAATTAGCAATTAGCATATTCGAGCATGTAGGAGTAGGTTCGACTGGGTTGGAGTAGGTTGAGACCCTATTAGAGCATATGAGAGCAGGTTAAAGTGTTTTGAAGCGTTTTTAAGCGAGTTTTCAAGAGTTTATAACTATGAGTTACTATTTTTTGTAAAATAATCTTTAATTTTTAATAATAGCTTGCGTTACATCTACAAAACTGTGCAACAATAGAGTTGAATGCCATTTTTATGCATTATTGAACGTCAATTTATGACAATCATTTGCAAGTACGTAAATGCGTTTTGTTAGGACAAAAAGTTATGTACAGAAGTTTAATAGTTGTTTATGAAATCATAATAGCTATTACTTCCTTACATTTATTCATTGGTTGGTTGTTTTGTTCGTCGTACAACCCAACCTTGGAGATTGTTACAATGTTTGTTGATCTAGGTAAAATTGGTATCCCTTTTTCATACATTATAATGTGCAGTACAATATAATGATATCAATTTGTCATTCTCTACTTATTTGAAGCCTTATGTCCTTTAGTATCTTCCAAGCGATCGCTAACACTTCAAACATTCTCTCAATTATAGAACATAGTGAAGAGTGGAGACAATTGAAAATCTCTTTATCACCAGTATATGGCCCATATTTTTGAAAATCTGGAACATGATAGCAAATTCATGTTTCTATGTACAGGGCTGAATATCTAATAATGTTCAAATATGCGAAATCAACCAAATAGTATCTTTCTAATCATCACAAGAAAAGGTGATAGTAACAATTATATGAACTAAGATCCATAGAGGTGGAGAGTCATAAGAAGTTGCCACATTACTTTATTACAAATTTATAAATTGATTTGAAAAAGATACTAATTAAGCAAATTATAATTAAAAAACTATACATAATGTTTTTATCTTCTATTTTTGTTCCAAGGGTTTGGAGAGTTTTGAATCGGGTTGAAGTGGATTGGGGCTAGTTGGAGCAGTTTGAAGCATATTGAAAAAGTAGTTACATGTTGAACTAGTTGGAGTGTATAGTGGGTGCAACATGCTGAAAATAAATAGCTATCTCTGCTTCAATCTGCTAATTGCTTTTTCAACTTGCTCCATCCTGCTCGCAACCACTCCAAACCGCTACAGAAAAATAGAAGGTTTTCCATGAATGGAAAAAAAAAGGCAAACGTTGACATGGCACAACCTCCTCTAAGAAAGAAAAAATAGTACAATTTTTTTAACAAAATTAAACTTCTTTTAAAAATATGATCCAAGAAAACATTGACCGGACTCTGATACCACTTGTCATGATCAGTTAGAATTTGAGTGACAATAACAAGGATTCACAAAATACGATAATAACAAGATAAGAGAATAAACACCAAGATTTATGTGAAAAATCATAAACGGAAAAAACCACAGATGACGATGAACGAAAAATCCACTATGGTGATGGGAGAGTACATAATTGATCTCATACCGATGTGCTGTAAGAAGAAATTAATTAGTGATTACAAATTCACTTAGAATGGTCTCTTACAAAACAAGAATAATATAACTAACAGCTGATCAAAGGGAAGAACAACCTTCTAGACGCTGAATGATGTGTATGTTCTTGATGATCCTTGAGTATGATTTTGAAGCCCAAGGTGAGACCCCTTATAGAGTAATCAATGGGTCAAAATTGAGGAAAACGCTAATAGCATTAGCGCCACACACGCTACGGACCGTTGTGAGGATCACAGATAGTCCGTGGTGCCCTCTGAGGGCAGTGATTTTTGCGCGTTTGCCCACAGACCGTGGCCAAACCCTCTAAGGCTCCGTGGAGGATAGAATTTGGGCCATTAAACCCAACAATATCTCTAATGCAAATAAGAAAAGAATTACTTAATCAATCAAGATTCCTCGGATGATTCGATAATGATAGGATAAAAATTACAAAAAAGGTTGATCCATTAAGCCCAGAAAAACGCTGATATGTACGGATATTACACCGATTATATATATGATTGGTTTCAGCAAGGAACACAAGCACTGGGGTCACAATATCGTTGAAAAAAGAATAGAAAATGCAATTTAGGGTAGCAATTCAACAAGAATGGAGGAACGCAATTGAAAAATCTAATCAAACATAGAACTATACCTCAGTTAATATTGAGAAATTAAGGCTTGGATGAGGAAGATTGACAATTGCAGGAGCAGACAAGAAGTGAGAAAAGGCAAGCAGATTATAATCATATATATTATATAGTATGAACGTGAATGGTATGAATAGGTTAATGGTAGTTTAACAAGTGTCACATTATCATTGGTTATCTTCTTTTTTTTTTCCCAAAAAAAAAACTGTTTTGTGAGTCTTAAGGAATCAACCTCCCTATGGGTAGGAATATCGGTAGGGGTAAGGTTGCCTACAGCTGGATCTCCCCAGACCCCACGAAAGCGGGACCCACACTGGGAGGAGTTGTTGTTGTTGTTGTTGTATCTTCTTTTTTTTTTAAAAAAAATTTCTTTAATCCCAAGTGCCACAATAATAAGAATTTAATGCGCTCTTTTGATACTAAAATTTAAACGGAAAAAAATAGTTTCAATATTAAAATTAGTTTATAATAAATAGTTTTGAGAAGGCGAAAATGTGTTTACTATAAAATGATATAAAACAATAAAAGTATTAATAAATTATTCTGATTATTTTTTAGGTAGTGCATATACATGAGTCACATAACCAAAATAAAAGTCGTAAATTCACTTTTCTATTTAATACAAATATATATGGATTGTAAGTTCATTTTTTGTTAGTATTTTCTTAGAGTTTATGCAAAATCTAATATTGAAATCATGAAACCAAGAATATTGAAAATATGATGTGAAAAATTATTAATTCTTATAATTTTATGTATTTATTGAAAAATTTTATTTGTATCTATAATTGCTGTGCATTATAATTTTAGATGTTAGCAATGATAAATTATTTTTATTTTATTAATATTAAATAAATATTAATAAAAACTCCGGGCGAAGCACGAGATTCACCCTAATTTAAGAGTGAAGATAGATGAAAACTCTCAACCTTGTTCAATTATGTTAAACCTCAATTTTCCTAATACTGAGATCATTAAGTATTCTAAATTTTTGATTTTCTAAAATAAACTAGGGTGAATCTCGTGCTTTGCACGAGTTTTTATTAATGTTTATTTAACAATAAGAAAATAAAAACAGTTTATCATTGTTGACATCTAAAATATACTATAATACACAACATTTATTGAAACAAATAAAATATTAAAATAAATATCAATGAAATTATTATAATTATTTAATTTAAATATTACTTTTTCACATGCATGGTATTTTCAATATGGTTGGTTCATGATTTAAATATCATAGTCTGCATGAATCTAAGAAAATAGTAATGTAAAATAAACCTATAATCTATATGCAGTTGTTTTAAATAGAAGAATGAATTTATGACTTTCATTTTGATCATGTGAGTCATGTATGTGTATTATCTAAAAAATATGCATAAATAATTTATAAAATTATAATATATAGTGAAAAATCTTGTTGATAAAAAATTTGAATTATCATTACACTCACTTTTATTTTTTAAAAATTATTATTTTTTCATTTATCTAAATTTTACTCTTTATTGCGATAATTATAAAATAATTAAGCGGAAGCATTTTATTCTTGAAATTTATTTGAATTCCCTACTTATCAATAGTCAACGTATTTTTAAATAGTGATTGCATTGTCTTACAATAAATATTTTGCATAGTCAAATTGAGTTGATTAAAGTTAAAGTGAGTGTATTGATTTGCAAACAAATTTTGAAGGTACATTAAATTATTATTAATTTTTTGTGTTATATTGTTTGTCAATTAATGTTTATAATTGTCTAAATAATTGCATAGAAGATTAATACTTTTATTATTTTATTTTATTATATATATAGCAAATGCATTTTTTACTTCTAAAACTCTACAAGTAAAGGATTATACTAATCTACAGTTATTACTATTTACAAACTAAACTTAATTATAAAATTATTTTTGACTTGTCGAAATACACGAGTAAAAAAATACCTGAAATCTTTATTATAATAATATTACTTTTCTTAGTTTGTATCATTTTATTGTAAAGTCATTTTTGATCCCTCAAAGCTATTTATTGTACTCTAAATCTAATTGTAAAACTATTTTTGACTTTCAAATTTTAAGAATAAAAGAACACATTAAATTCTTGTTATTATGACATTTGGGATTAAAGAAAAAAGAGAAAGAAGTCAATAATAACGTGACACTTGTCAAGCTACCATCAATCCATTTAGGTCATTTAGTTTTATATTATATATATATGATATATGATGATATGATATATGATGATATATGATGTTGTTGAAATCATCAAAAGTTGATAAATTTTTTTTTTGGGTTCTTTGGCCTTTATTTTACTAGATTTGAGCTATTGTTAACCAATAACAAAATAGAGCTCTCTCATTATAGATTTTCTCTAGAGTTGGCAAAAGCTGACCTGACACGATTACTGACCCGAAACTGACACGAAGTTAAGTGGGTTTGGGTATAAATTTTCGACCCGTTTAATTAAATGGGTTGACACATTCAACCCGTTTAATTAAATGGATTAGGTTCAGGTCGAGATTCTCGACACGAAAAAGTACCTATTTAACTCGTTTAATTAAATGAGTTAAATAAGTCAACTCATTTTTTCTTTTTTTATTTATCAATTTACTTTTTATTAGATAATTAAGAATATAAGAATTTTTAGAAATTGTGAATTATGATGAATCAGGGGAATTTCAAAGAGTAATTATTTAATGTGATACGTAAACTTAATTTTTAATACTGTAATTACATATTAGTTGAAAATGTTAAATGCGTAAACAGTTAATTAAGTGACTGAACTTGACCTGTTTATCTTAAATTGGTTAAACGGGTCAACTCATTTAAAAATTAAATGGGTACAGGTCAAGATTTTTCAACCCGTTTAATAAACGGGTTAGGTTCAGGTCAAAGAATTCTTAATCCGTTTAAGTTTGACACGAATACGAACCCGACCCAATACGACCTGTTACCCAGTTTTAATTTTCTCCATTTACAAGTCTCAAATTGAGACCTTATTTTCAAGAAAGTGTTAAACCATTTGATTTAGACTATGTTAATTTGCAATTCTTTTTTAATGAACAAACCCCACTGCTATTTATTAATCATGACAAGTGAATTGACATTCACTTCTTATTTAATTAGATAATCAATATTTTGTTAAATCGACTTCAAATTTATGTAGCAGGATGATTTTATACAGCATCCTATATAGTGTCTTCAATGTCAATTATAATTTGTGAATAATTTTGTTTTTTCGGATCTTAGATAATGCATTTCATTGGAATCGAGCTACCGTTGGTCCAATAAGGATAGAACTCTCTCATCACAATTTTTTTCTATTCACAAGATTTGAGCCTAAGATATTACTTAAGAGAAAGAAGTGCTAAACCACTTAAACCAACCTGTCTTGATATAATTTGTACATACATTTTGCCCCACTGTCAATATCATATATAAGATTTGTATGAAAATTGAGATTATGACGAAAAGTGAACCCTTTTTTGTTTTTGGTTGGATGTCAATTGAGAACTTGGGATTCTCATTTCATGGTCAACTTATTTACTTCACTCTCTTAATTTATTTATTTTTGTGGGGAAAAAAATTGCGAGTATGGTAATTTCCAGCGTGAATCTCAGCAAATGTTACACTTAATCCCTTTCGCAAGTTTCTCATTGAAATTTTATCCACGTTACCCAGCAGCAGTCAATTTAATTTTGGAAGCCCAGAGAAAAACTCCAATCCAAAGGCTCCTTTGGTGCCTTAGGTCAAAACACTTTTTAGTGGGAGGTATACTGGAGGTGTTTGGTAAATAATTTTTTGGATATTTTTTAGCTAAGAAGAGTTTTTTTGATCAAAATTAACTATTTGACTTAGTGAAAAAGCTAATTTAAGTGTTTGATGGAATAACTTTTTGAAAGAGCTTTTTGGATTCAAAAAGCTAATTTAATTAGCTTTTTAGAATAGCTTTTTGGAGAATTAGTTTTTTGTCTCACAACTTTGTTAGAAACAGCTAATTTTGCCAAACAATTTTTCTACAAGCAGCTAATTCAAACAGTTAATACAAATAGCTGATTGAAACACCTAATAGCTAATAGCTAATAAAGACAGATAACAGCTAACAGCTGTTAGCTATTTGCCAAACAGGGCCATCTTCTTCATGTGCATGAGGATAGGCCTGGCAACGGGTCGGATTTGGAGCGGGTGAAGCTCCACCCGCATCCATCCACTCCATCCGATCCACCCGTCACCCGCTCATCCGCTCTCCTGCATCCAATCCACCCACTACCCGCGAGTGAAGCGGGTGGTAAATGGGTGAAATGGACGAAACGCGTTTTGTCTCATTTTATTCGTTTATCGCTCAAATAAGGTTCAAAAGGCTGGGCAATTTAAAACATTAAAAACAATAATCAAGGCGAACCACATGCCCTAATCGTAAACATAACAATTATCATAAATGATACAGATACCAAACATAAGTTTAATATATATATATATATATATATATATATATATATATATATATATATATATATATATATATATATATATATATATATATATATATATAAAACAGGTCACGGGTCGGGTGGACCATCACCCGAATCCGACCCAATCCATCATTCAGTTATCTATCACCCGTTTAATCGGGTTTTCATCCGCTTTTTCAGGTCGGATGAAACGGGTATCCATCGAATTTGGGTGAAATTGTCAGGCCTACATGAGGAGGTATAAAAGGATGATATAAATTGATTTCAAGTTTAAGATACTGGTCATTAGGACTAGTGCCATATATGAGTTTCTCTGTCTTGTGGTGCTTGTCTCTATTGACCCGATGTTTTCGATAATTAGTTAATACAAATTGCCTTATAAGGTATGAAAAGACAAGAGCAAACACTAAACAAAGTCTCTATGAATTCAAGTTAGTAGTATTCCCTTCTGCGACTTTTTTGTTTTTGGATCTTGGATCCTCCATTTCACTAGAGTCGAGCTACTGTTGGCACAATAAGAGATATAGCTCTCCCATTCAGAAAACTCGAACCTGAGACCTTGCTTTAGGTGAATAAGTGTCAAACCAGTTGAGTCAACCTGTGTTGGTTCCCTCCTATGACTTTGCTACTCAAACAAGTTCTCTTTTATGGAAGTTCTATTTACAAGGGTACCGTTATCTATTGACACAAATTAGAGAGAGAAGGTATCCATACATGAATATGTACTAAAGCTCTACGAAGTTTTGATTAACCATATGTTAGAGCATACATTTGGATCAATAATATTACTCATGCACAATTTTTCTTGGGGGCACTTCAATTTGTCAATGTAACTCTTTTTTTTTTTTTTGGGGGATAGTACATGTTCAATGTGATTCTAAACGTGTAAGAAACCTAGCTCCTGTTATTCTTACTAGTGTTTAGTGACTAATGTCATAAAGCTTTTTTTTTTTTTGGGGGGGGGGGGGGGGGGGGGTTCTGAAGGAGCTAGGCCCTCATGAATTTAGGTTCATATAATAAGCTAATAATTTTTTGATGTAGAGGGTCATATGGGTCAATCTCTTTTCTCTTTTTTTTTTTGGGTTTGAAGGGGTTAGTTCCTCACGAAGTTAGATTCATATAACAAGCTAATAAATTTTTTGATATGTTGAGGGTCGTATAGGTCAATTAAGTCTGGCTTCTTGTTTTATCAAGCACTTAATGTATGCGTCAATTGTTGACTCTAATTATCCCAAAAGAAAAAGAAAAAAAGGCAAAAATTAATGGAATGTTAGCCAATGGCCCATTGCTTCGCATTCACGACACTAGTAAAAATAATCTTTATCAAATAATACTGGATGCTGTAATATTCAAAAATTGCAAAACAAATCCTGCAAGAAACTGCGTTTGCCGGGAGTCGAACCCCTTTGGAGGGCAATTATCCTAACCGTTGGACTACAAACACGTTAACATGTCTCACGCTTTTCAACTTATTACTAAAGTACTGTTTTTCAGGGACAACGGTCCCATCTCTTCCAAACCACCAATTGGATTAAAGAGCACTGACGTGCCACATAGGGGTAATCCAATCCGAGCCGATCCCAAATTGGGCAAGGCCTAGGCTTGACTTGGCTTATTAAACAATCGAGTCTAAGTCCAAAAATACGAGTCAAACTAGGTCAAATCGAGTCTAAGTAGAGCTTGATTTGAGCCGAGTTTTGACATATTATGATTTGAAATATATTCTAACTTTAAAGAATTATAATACCCAACTTAAAACAATAACTATCAATAATCAACTTCAAAGTTGAATTATCGATATCTTAAATGTAAATACGACGATGAAAATAGTGCAATTCACTTTCAAAACAAGTAAACAAGCTTTGGCCAAATCAAACTCTAATAAAGTTTAGACTAGAAGCTGAACTTGAGGACTTGCCAAGTCAACTTGGCTGGTTTCCATCGCTCAACTGTTATTGTAGAAGTTGCCGCCGCATAAGCCGCCTGAAGCAGAGCTTTAAAAATTGTGCCATCTAAAATCACGTGCCTTTTGCAGCCTTACATTGTGTAAGATAGGTCTTAAACATAGACTTTATGAGTTGAATCCAAATAGTTTAACTTTAGGTCGTATTGTAACAAATTGGTGGAATATTAGAGTCGAAGTGGGTTTTAAGAACACTTGAATATCATATCAATTTGCCTAACAAAATTGTGAAGAAAATGCAGTCGGCATTGATGGACAGTTTTTTTGCATCATGGACAGTTTTTTTGCATCAGACAAATTCATGTTGAAGTTAACGCACAATGCGGCTCATTTTGGGTCTGAGTTTGACTAAATTCTTGATTAGTTAAGTTAATTAGTTTGGTATTGATCAAGTCTGCTTAATCCACCCTGTACCCAGAGGCGGAGCCAGAATTTAAATCAAGGGGGGGCGAGATTAATAATACACATGATATAAACTTTAATAGTCCTTAAAATAAAATGCATAGCTCCAAAACTCCAAAAAAAAAAACATACAAGGGGCCAGCAAGAGTCGAACCCGCGCCCAGGTGAAACAAGGAGCGGCCAATGACCACCCGACCAAGCATGGTTTGCAAACTTTGCTTCACCGAATTGATATATATATATTTTGTCTGGCACAAAAATACACCACACTTAACTTCCCGGCGGAAGCATACAAGGGGACAGCAAGAGTCGAACCTGCGATCAGGTAAACAAGGAGAGGCCAACGACCACGCGGGCATGCACGCTTTTGCCGACTACGTTTCAACAAATTGATATATATATATATATATATATATATATATATATATATATATATATATATATATATATTTGTTCATAGAGAAAATATCCCATACTTAATTTTTTTTCCCCAAAAAGTTGGGGGGTCAATTGACCCCCCTTGCCCCAACGTAGCTCCGCCAGTGCCTGTACCCTCCTATTCGTACACTTTATTTTGGAGGAGAGTCAGGGAGAGAAATACCAATTACTAAGGGTCTGTTCTTTTCGTTGGGAAATATGAGTTGGTAAATGGGTGAAACTGGTTGAGATTGATAGGAGTGGGTTGAAGTGTTGAAGTGGGTCAAAGTTTATTGAAGTGGGCTAATTTTTTTTTTGGGGGGGTGTATGATGTGTAGATATTGATTAAAATAGTTGGAAGTTGGTTGAAGTGGATTTTTTTTTTTTTTTTAAATTGAAATTAGTGAAGTGGGTTGAAGGCTTAAAGTGGGTTGATGTGGATTGATGTTGGTTAAGGTTGGTAAATTTGAATTTACCAAAGAAAAGAACAAGGTCTAAGTGTGCAATGTGTAATTAGAGACAATAGCTATCGGTCCTATGTTTAGATGTCTCAATAAGAGAGGGAAAATTTTCAAAATTTATAGAAAATAAAATAATTTTTCTCTTAAATAAACTATTCGTTGATTACTGTATCTTTTAAAATTTGATGGCTAAGTAATGTTAGAAGCCAATGCATTTATATTTTTTAATAAAAACTAACAAAAATTGGTTCAAATGATCTAACACTTACTCCCCTCAAACAAGATCTCAATTTCAAGTTTTGTGAATGGAGAAAATTTATGAAATATCTCTATTTTATAAGCCAATGGTAGCTCGACTCTGACAACAAAAGATCAATAACCTTGATTCTGAGGCTGCCACCAGGAACATCCAAAATGCACAACCACATCTTAATGATTAGCAGTTTGATAGCCTTACATAAAATGTCATTAATGATAGCCACAGTCAAGCGGACTTGGCTGGCCATGAAGGGTTTGGAAAACATACAATAGATAACATAGAGAAATCAAAGTAGCGTATGAGAAAGTGCAGACCTTCTGCTCAAGAGACTGCAAGCTCTAATGGTCTCTTGAAAGGCCTTTTGGTGGGTAAAGATGAGATACATATATCTCATCTTCAATTTCTGATGACACCCTAATCATGTGCAAAGCTGACTTGAGCTATCTCAGCAATGTCAAGATGATACTGCAGGGTTTCCAAGCTGTTTCAGGGTTAAAGGTTAATTACCAAAAACAGGGAATTTTGGTGCTGGGTATGAGCGATGCTTGGAAACAAGAGGCCACTAGCACATTTGGCTATTCTCAGATTTGCCTACCATTTAAATACCTTAATTTTCCATTGGGGGTGTCAATGAGAAAGGTGAGGGCTTGGAATCCCATCCTACAAAAGATTCAACGTAAATTGATGTCCTGGAAGGCAAAAACACTATCTAGGATAGACAGACTGGTACTTATTAAGTCAGTTCTCAACAGCCTACCTTTGTATTACCTCTCCTTGTTCAAAATGCTGAAAGCGGTGGCAAATAGGATCATACAAATCCAATGTCAGTTCCTTTGGGTGGGTGGCAAAGTAGGGGCTTTCTCGGCCCTAGTTAAATGGGAGTCCAATCGCCAAAGTCTATGGGCGGGCTGGGAGTAGGAGATATTTCTCATGAAAAATGCCTGCCTCTTATTTAAGTGGTGGTGGAGATTTTCTCAAGAGAAGCAAGCTTTGTGGTTGAAAGCGGTAAAGTCAATTCACAATGAGAGCTGTAATTTCTCTTTGCCAAGAAGGATTGTCCCAAAAATGAAAGGAAACTAGAGTGATATAATCAAAATGGGGCTAGAAGGGTCTATGGAGGAGCAAATCTTCTTCAGAGAATTGCAAATTGATTCTGGGCAGATCACTGGTTAGGGGATGCACCACTTAAAGTCCTTTTCCCTAATTTATATGAATTGCCAATCCAGAAGCATGAAAGTGTGGTGAATGTGGGATGGCATGATGGTTTTACCTGGAGATGGGTTTTGGGCTTGAAGAACCCATCAAATCAACAACAACAACTTGCTTTTTCAGCTTTACAACAACTCTTACAGTTGAAAAGTTCAATTATTGGTGGTGACGACTCAATTTTTTAGAACCTAGATCGGGTCAAGAGTTATACAGTAGCGTCACTCTCGTCGGAAGCCATGGCGACAAAAGCCCAGTATGTGTGTGGTGACACTGTTGCAGCAGCAGTTTGACAAAATCTGGCACCCCCGAAGGTTGAATTCATGGTGTGGCTGGCTGTTTTGGGGAAGCTCCATACAAAGTCTGTTATTCATGAAAGGAATCTTACAGGAGCACCAAATCTTTTGTGTTTTTTGTGGTTGGTGGCCAGAAACAATTGACCATGTTTTTCTCTTGTGCCATACTGCTTGAAGGGTGTGGTGTGCGGTGGTTCAAGTTTGGGGTTTTCATATTTTTGTTCCAAATTCTTTGACGGAGCTATTTGTTTTGTAGATGAGCTTAAAGGTTAATGGCAAGTTTATGCATAAGGTGTTGAAATCTGTTTTCTTTGCTGTGGTATGGTCACTTTGAAAAGTCAGAAATGATCTTATTTTTGGTGGCCAATCCTTCCAATTGGAGCAAATCTTGTTTCTTATTAAATTTCGGGTTGGATGTTGGATTAATTTATGGAAGGATAATTTTCTTTATAACCCAGCAGAGGTTGTCCGTTATTTTGATGGCCTTCATGTATTGGGTTCTTAACATATCGTTTTCTGTTACTTTGCCAAGGTCTTACTCCTCGCTATTTGAATGATTTAAAAAAAAAAAAAGAAGAAGAAGAAAAACGCTTTATCCTTCACAGCTCGGCATTGAAGTGCAAGTGTGCCACGGCATGAGGCAATAAGAGTTACTATCCAATACTTCAATTCCTAAAAAAGCCCTTCGTCTTCTTAGCCAGATTGATTTATACAAATACATGGGACAATTTCTTAAATATGCGCACCCGCGTTTCAAAGCACACTATCTGGTAATTTGGGCAAAGATTTCCATATCAGAAGCTACCTAGGAAGTTTAGAGGCACATTTGCAGCAGACAGAATTCCACCATCTGAAATCTGCAGTAGGTGAGTCTGTAGCTCAGACACATAATCTCAGATGACAAACTACAAAATTACAGAGCACTACCGAAGATAAACATACAATGCTAATATAACTACGATCTCAAGGGCTTTGATATAGACAATGAAAATTCTGCCCAAACTTTGCAATTATGCAGCTAATGTAATGCAGAATGAGAGGTGGACAATGCAGAAAAGCTTGTAAATTGGCCTTCGTCACTTTATAGTCACGAACTTGTTGGTACCATGTTTAGCCCAATGATCTTTCAGGTCAATGGGGTGTGAAAGATCATACCCTTCAGCAGCAAGTCTCTGAAGAAGCTTGTCATAAACTCCATGGCTCATTTTCCTTCCTGCCACGCGTGAACCAGGCCTCGTGGTACTCAGTGGGAGGGGATACTCTGAAATGTGGGTAGTGCAGCATAAGGGCTGCCAAGCCCCAGCACCCCCTCGGTAACACTGCCGAGCAACACCTGTACAAGTACAAACTGGTGCTGGGATCCCAGAAGCATCTGCGTTTGATTCATAGCTAGCAAAACTTAGGTCATTTCTCTCAGGTTTTGCTGAGGATGAGCCACTGCCCTTGGTCTTTTTAGGATTTGAGGAACGCTTTTTGGATTGCTTTGATTTGGCTTCCTTCGATGTACTATCGTCGGAGGAATTCTTTGACATCTTTGGCTTTTTAGTAGGTTTGGCAGGTTCAGACTCAGGATTGAGGTTATTTGCAGCCTCATTTACAGGGACCATGGGTGTGATAGGAATAGCTGTGATCCCTTCTGGGTTGGTTTGGGTTCCTTGGAACACGTTGAACCCAGTACTCGTTGTAGCAGCCGCATAAGTCCCAGGATGAAACCATGCAAAGTGAGGGATGGATGTTCTTTGGTTTGACTCTGGCATGATACAGTAGGTTCACTGAAACATACCCATTTCTGTAACACTACTTGACAGGAGGGAATATAGTGAAGTAGCACAGAAGCGGGCCTCGCAGTTTCATTTCAGTCGCGAACATTCCTAGAAAGGAGCTCTAGTTTCTGGTATCCAAAGATGCATCAACTTCTAATTCAACAAACAGAACAGGCACGGAAATTAATGGATTTTGTCAAGTAAACAATTGCAAAATAGTGAATTCAGTCAATGCCGTTGTAACCCAAAAAATCTGCAAATAGTTAGATTATGAGAACCTCTAAGGAAGGACGAAAGGTAAAGTTATAAGATCTGAGGACAAAAATGAGGCTAAGAAATGGCCCACAATAGAGATGGCAGCATTTGTTTGGGACTAGTGAAGTTGTACAATAACACATGTAACAGCACCCAAGACCTTAAGGTCCCAAACTCAGGTTCCACAGATCAATAACTAATAATGTGGCAAGGGGACAATAAAGTAGAGACAAGTCTTACCGGCCTTGTATATGCATGGATGATGCAAGGATTTCCTAACGGTACTAAATAATAGCAAGCCAAGATTTGTTAGGCAACATGAGAAGATGTATAACGAATGTAACAGTATCCGTGATGAAAGATGCTTCGAGAAAGATAACTTGAATGATAGCAAGTAAAGATTGATAATGCCCAAGTATTGTAATTACATAACAATAAATCATCATAAGGCTAATGATCATTAAGCCATCAGATTTCAGAAAGGGCAATTTGGCAACACGTACTTACAAGTTACGTCGCATTTAGCAACATCTGGAAACAGCACTGACACTACCAAAGAGATCAAACTCCAACAATGATTCTGAAAAGTCTAAGGAAGTCAAACGGTGGAGCATATCCTAACAATGTCATCTAAATAAAATCTCGTATGTTAACCTATATATGACAAATGCTTGATAAAAGCGACAACTGATGGCGTCAAAAATTCAATCGTACAAAATAGCAACACCAAGACCAAGCACAATTACACATACAATCAAACTGACAAAAAGTCTCAAGAATATCAACCACATACGCGCAGTGGTGCTTACTTTTATTTTCCTGCATCACTGCTTTAAATGCAACGAGCTTAAATAGAGAATCCATCTATCAACACAAAAGAGGAGGCATTGCCCAAAGTAAAACTCCACCCACAGGATCATGCAAGAATAACATCAATAACCACAAAAGCACCCAGAAATAGCGCTAGCTTCAACATGCAAAGGAGAAAACTACAATGAAACATGATGGAAGAAAAAGCCCAATTACAACACATGCAATTCAGAACAGCACAAAACTCAGAAAGGAAAATCCAAGGATCCCAGAGAAAAGCACACATTCCACATGAAAATGAGCAGCATAATTCAGAAAATAATTTTCTTAAAAAATAAAAGATAAAAAGAGAATCCCACATAAAAAATAAAAAAAAAAACAGCAGAAAACTATAAACAGTGATGAACACACTTAAGTCCTGTGAAGAAGACACAAGGGTCAACAAATTATACCATCATGCAAGAATAAGATAAACCTAATGTCCATCTCTCTAGATTGGAGGAGATAATTGAAAAGCCTGAACAAAATCCAATAAAATCAAGGTACCCAGAAGCTACAGTTACCGAGGGAGTCAAAAATTAAACCCCAAGGCTGGTGATTCGGATAGGGAGAAATAGAAAGACAGAGAGAGATAGAGAAGGAAGGAAAATGGAAGATACCGAGAAACCGAATTTGGACAAGCGAGGCTCCCACTTGCCCCCCTCAGATTCTCTGTCTCTCCCCCCCCCCCCCCCCCCTACAGAAATTGTGCCGAAGAAGGCTTCGCACAGAAGGAGGCAAGAAGAAATGAGACTCGAGAAAGGGAAGAGCTTCGGTTCAAGAATTGAGTTTCACTGTGTTCCCAGAAATTTTTTCCCCAAACATCACTGTATTCATTTTTTTTCTCCTCTAGATTACTATCATACTATGTTTTCATTTTGTTTGTAAGATGCCACTACATAATTTATAAACCTGCTGTAGCATGCAATCTTTAATTTTTTTTAATTTTTTTCCTTTAAAAATTGCATCAACATATATTTTTAATAATAACTAGGTTGATCCCGTGCAAATTGCGGATTATTCACTTGTACTACTTTAACTATTAGTTATCATTGACAACTATATATAGATACAATGACAATTTCATTTGTCTAATTTACAAATAAGTAGTGAGATATGAACTATTCCTTGTATCAGAGTTTTAGTTACTTACTACAATCCCCCCAAAAAAATTGCATTTTCAAAAATACAATAATCAATTTTATTCCAATTAATAGCTATTTTATTTTATTTAAAATTTGTATTTGAAATCATTCATTATGTAAATATAACTCGTATTACTAGCATTTTTAATTACAATTAATTACATATGCTATGAGTTAGGTTAGGAGTGAGCTTAGTATAGGATTTAGCTTACTATGTTTACTAAACCCTCTACTTGAAACTTGTGGTATTACATTTACCTTATAAATTTTAGTTTTAGTAGATACATAGATAGATAAATAGATAGATAGATAGATAGACAAACAGTAATGACACCCCAAACAAAGAGAGAGAGACTCCAATTAATGTCAAAACCTGGCTGTAAACCACCACCTCCAAGCCGACTTGTAACAGTAGCCTGCTAGGTGGTGTCGGCCTCCCCGTTATTGCCCCCCGGCCCAACCAATGTCCTCGCCACCCTACCCCGTTAACCCCATAGCTATCTTCTCTTCTCCACAAAGGCCCCAACACCTTCCAGATTCACCTACTGCTGCGCCATCATAGGAGAACCGCTCGCAATTTTCAGCGACCACCAGTGGGCGCAACAATGGCTAGCCATCCTGAATTTCCTTTTCTCTCTCCTTGCCTCTGCCATTCTCTGTCTTCAAGATGGCCTCCTTCTCTCTGTTCAAGTGATCTAACCCACTATGGGGATGTTGGGAGGGACACTGGGGCCCTGTCTTCATAGGGGTAGGCGATCGCTGCAGGACGATTGCTAGCGAGGTGGTGAAAGCGTAGCAGGTTGGGTGGTGCAGGTTAGGTGGTGTTGATGTTGTGCGTTGATTGGTTTTGGATTGGGCAAAAGATTTTTAAAAGAAGTTATTATTATTATTGCTACTCGTCCTCCTCCTCCTAGGAAGAAATAAAGAAAAATTAAAGATTACATGCCATCTAAAAAGCACATAATTTCAGGTATCCGTGTCCGATAGACTCTCGGACACTCTTTTGACATTCTCAAACGAATGCAGAACATATAGATAACATGAAGAAATTAAGTCATATTATTGATAGTTGTAGAATGTACAGGCTAGGAACAATTTGCTATTATTCTCATCCAAACATGATCCTCTCAAGAATAAAGACATAAAACAAACTATAAACACATAGGTAATAGAATAAATATTTTCTAACCACTCCGTATCCACTATACGTGTCATATCCTACTTTTTAGAAAAATCACGTGTCTACATATCGGTGTCGTATCGTATTCATGTCACGTATCGGTATCCGTACTTCTTAGCTTGCCATGGTAGGTCAATATGTCAGAAAGTGGCATTTTGGAAACAAAATGAAAACACAGTGGTATTGAAGAAAAACAATAAACATAGGGGCATTTGGGGAAAAACTACAAACACAATAGCATATGAGGCTAAACACTTTAAGGGCTTGTAGTTTAATTGGCATTGAGAGTTTCTCCCATTCTTGGTATCCATAAAATTTAGGAACATTAAAATGTTCTTATGTGGATATTATGCTGAAAACACAAGAGCAAACCTTATTTTTGATGGATTTTTTTGGCGGAATAATAGTCCATCAAAATGGGTGACGATTATTTTGATGGAAAGAATTGCATTTTGACGGAATTATTGTCGACGCAAATCACCAAAAATATGCGGACCGAAACTTGAGAAATTTTGACGGAAGGTTCGTTAAAATTCAAAATATACTGTTTAAATTGTGATGGGCCCGTTGAAATCTCTGACAAAAATTTATTTTTGACCAACGATTGTGACGGACCCGAATTTCTGAAGAATCTCTGTCGTGATAGGTCTCATTAAAATTCCCGTCACAATTGTGCATTCGATTTCCCATTCCTGCAAATTGAAAATTACATGTCTGTCTTCTTGCTTGCACTGGGTGGTGACAAGGGAAAAAGGGAGTGTGGACGCCGCTGAGTTCCGACGGAGGTGACAGGGACGGCTGCAAGTAGTTCACTGGCAATCGTTTTGCTGCTAGGGTTGTGGAGTTTGGTGTCCGAGTGGTGGAGAGGGAAGATTTCGTGGGAGCAGCGGCCATCGATTGTGGGGTCGGGGCTAGCAACTGGCCGGCGAGCAATTGGGCGTTATACTCAGGCAAGTTATACCCCACCCTTCACAATTGATTTTCAACATCTACAACAAAAACTGATTGTGTAAATTTAGTTAAATCATGGTAGTAATTGTTTGTTTTTTTTATGGATTTTTAGTTGGTGTTGGTGAACAAAGAAATCAAAACTTTGTATCTGAGGAGGGACATTGGAGGTGGTTAAGCATCAACAATAGTAAGTTCATACACTCTAATATGTGAAAAATTTGCAAATTCTACTCCAAAGCCTTGACGTACATGACTGGACTAATGGAGTTGATATCTCGAGTGTGTAAGATGTTGTCCAAGAATTTGTGCTATTTTTGAGTAAACTCAGTCGATATGTTTTGTAGTTACATTAATCTAGTATTAACCCACATTTGTTAATTAAATTTGATAATGCAGTTGGCAATGAAATGTAAGTTGTTGGCAAACGAAATGCTTGAATAATTTTTCTTTATGCATCTAGCTTCTCAAATTAATTTACATTTGAACACAATGTGCAATTACCATATTTGCTTCTTTGTAAAGAAATTACACACAGTAAAGCGTAAATGCAAAAATGCTTGAACCATAAACCCTGACCGCATATCTTAAACCCTAACCCTTACAAACCCTAAACTCTAAAACACTAAACCCTAAACCGTAGAAGCCCTAAACCCTAAGACCTAGACACCCTAAACCCTGGAAACCTAGCTCTCGGTGAGGGGGAGTTCCTTGGCATTGGTGGAATAAAATAGGACATTGAATCATATGAGTTACAGCAAAATATTCAACCAGCTCTCGGTGAGGGGGAGGATTTGAATTTTCACCAAGTCACCGAGGATGGTATACTTCCCTCATCCAATAAGAACAGATGAGGCTTGTCTGCTCAAGAGAATGAGATTCATCCTTAATCTTCCATTTGAAGAGGACCTCACCAGAAACCCTTTCATGATATTGGTCATAAAGCTAACTCAGAGGCTAGTTTTTATATTTACGGAGTCTTTAAATAAGTTAAAAGTCCATTTTAGATCCAATATTTTGAAATAGCTATGCTCGACTCCTTAAATCTAGCCTAACTCAACTTGTCAAGCTGGTTTGCCCCACTGATTTGATAAACGCATTTTTAAAAATTTGAAGGTTAAGCAATGTTAGAAGCTAATACATTTCTATTTTTAGTAAAATATTTAATAACTTAATTGTCTTCTTAAAGGGGGACAAAATGTATTCTCCTTCATAGTCGAACATTGTGGTGTAATGGCATGACGTATTCAGAGCCAGTCTCAAATATTATTTTCTTATTTTAACTAAATAAGAGATTTTCCAACATAAATTGAGAGAATAATTACCCTACCAACTCCTCTGGCTGGCAAAAATTCAAATTTGGGTTAAATATGGGTCAGACAAATCAGACAATGTCAAAAGTCGAATAAGAAATTGATCTCCAATACTCGATTTTGTTTCAAATTGGATAATTCGAACAAGGCTAAATTCAAGTCAAATCAGGTTCGGACAATAAAAATATAAAAAATAATGTGTCCGAATTCAAAATTTGGACGAAACATTTATGACCGTACCTGATTTTTTTCGAATTGGACAAATTCAAATATTCAGATCGGACAACTTTTTGTCAACTCTACTGACTCCTCTAATCACCTCACTATTCTTCCTAACAGGCTCTCCACCTTCTTAGCCCACTTAGTGAGACACATACAAGAGACAGTTTTTAAAATATGCATGGAATTATTATAAAATACCATTTTATATTTAGGTAAACTAGTTTAGGCTCGTACTTTGCACGGAGCATGCTCAAATAGATATTTTGTAGATATATTATCGAAATAATAAACGAATAGTTATGGTGGATATGGTTAGTATTATAATTTAGAGGAGATAATGGAAAAACTCAATGAAAAAATTAAGTATATAGCAACTTCGTGCATAATTAATGCGATTAACAATTGAAAACTATATGATTGTGGAAAAAGTCTATATAAGTATGATGAAAGTAGTAGATAGTGAATTTATTACAAAGCACGCTAAATGTGGTGATGATAAGTCAATCTATAATGCCAATAACGAAAAAATCCACCTCTTCCTTTTGTTGGTGGGCAAAAATTTATGAAGTTGTTAATTATCTAGTTGAGTTAGGTAGAAACTATTTTGAAATCGGTTTAGTTTGAGTTTCTGTAAATTATGGGTCTGTTCTTTTCATAGGTCAATCCATATTTACCCACTTCAACCTACTTCAACCTATTTCAATCCACTGAAAAAAAATACCAACTTCAATCCACTTCAACCTACCTCAACCTACTTCAATCAACTTCAACCCACCCCCTTCATAATTTTAATAATTTGTAAAGTATCATGTGAGATTTAGGGTCTGTTGTTTTCGTGGGTAAATTGAGTGGGTAAAAGGGTGAAGTAGGTTGAAGCAGGTTGAAGTGGGTTGAGGTAGGTATTTTTTTTTTGAAGTGTGTTGAAATAGGTTGAACTAGGTTGATATAGGTTGAAGTGCGTTGAAGTTGATGTAGGTTGATTATTTATGTGGTGGGCTGAAGTGGGTTAAAATAATGAGAATGTAATTAATGTGTGAAAATTTATGAAGTTATTGAAAATTTGTGAAATTTTTGTTTATTCTTTTTTATTTTTTTATATGTTTTATTTTTTAATTTTTAATTTTTATTTTTTTATTTTTCGATTTTTTATTTTTATTTTTTATTTATATATTTTTTAGCTTTTATTTTTTTTCAATTTTTTTAATTTCTTTTTTTTGATTTTTTGATTTTTGATTTTTATTTTTCATATGTTTAATTTTTGATGTTTAATTTTTTATTTTTTATTTTTTTATTTTTCTATTTTATTTTTTATTTTTTGTTTTGTAAATTTTTTTAATTTCTTGTTTTTTATTTTTTATTTTTTATTTTTATTTGGCATTTTCATTATTATTTTGCATTCTTTCTGTTTACTTTTATTTTTATTTTTATGTTTTATTTCTTATTTCTTATTTTTTACTTTTTGCCGTTTATTTTTTTATTTTTTTATTCTTCATTTTTCATTTTTTATTTTTTATTTTTCGATGATTTTATGTTTTTTATGTTTTTGTGTTTTTATTTCTTATTTCTTATTTTTTATTTTTTACATTAAGTTTTAATTTTTATTTGTCATTTTTTTTTATGTTTTATTTTTCATTTTTCATTTTTTGTTTTCTATTTTCTTATGTTTTTATGCTTTTATGTTTTATGTTTTTATTTTTTTATTTCTTATTTCTTATTTTTTATTTTTTGCATTTTAATTTTTACTTTTTATTTCTTATTTCCCAATTTTTTATGTTTTAATTTTTTAATTTTTAATTTTTAATTTCTTATTTCTTATTTCTTATTTTTTATATTTTTAAATTTTTATATTTTATTTTGTATTTTGCTGGAATTTTCTGTAACTTTTGTTTGCAATCAAAATAAAAAGACAAAATTAGAAAATAAATATAAAAAAATAACAACAAACAAAAATACAAAATAAAAAATAAAAATATAAAATATAAAATATAAAAAATTAAAAATTACAAACAAAAAATTCAAAATAACAAATAAAAAATAAAGAATAAAAAACAAAAAATAAAAAAAAGAAATATTAAATAAAAAATCTAAAATAAAAAATAAATAAAGAAAATTAAAATGCAAAAAATTAAAAATAAAAAATAAGAAATAAGAAATCAAAAATAAAAGCATGCAACATAAAAAACTAAAAAAATAAACAGTAAAAATTAAAAAGTAAAAAATAAAAAATAAAAAATAAAAATAAAAAATAAAAATCAGAAATTAAAAATGAAAAAATGAAAAAATAAAAAAATAAAAATTTAAAAGTAAAAAGTAAAAAATAAAAAACTAAAAATAACAAATAAAAAATAACAATAAAAAATAAATTAATTAAAAATTAGAAATTTAAAAAATAAAAAAAATAAAAACATATAACAAATAAAAAATAAAAACATTAAAAGAAAAAAATTAAAACAAAAAATTGAAAAATAAAATAATAAAAAGTAGAAATAAAAATAAAAACTAAAAAATAATAAAACAAGAAATAAGACATAAAAAATAAAAAATAAAAAATAAAAAATAAAAAATTACAAATTAACAAATTAACGAAAATTAAAAAATAAAAAACAAAAAAAACCATAAAAAAATAAGAAATAAGAAATAAAAAATAAGAAAATAAGAAAATAAGAAAATTAAAAAATAAAAAATAAAAAATAAAAACATATAAAAAATAAAAAATACAAAAATACAAAAATAAAAGCATAAAAAATAAAAAAATCAAAATTTAAAAATTGAAAAATAAAATAATAAAAAGTAATAAGTAAAAAATAATAAAAAAATAAAAATAAAAATAAAAATAAAAAAATAAATAAAAACATAAAAATAAAAACATAAAAAAATAAAAAATAAAAAATAAAAAATAAGGAATAAAAAATAAAGAATAAAAACGTAAAAATTTAAAAATAAAAACAAAAAATTAAAATTAAAAATTAAAAAATGAAAATTAAAAAATTAAAAAATTAAAAATAAGAAATAAGAAATAAGAAATTAAAAAAATTAAAATTAAAATTAAAAAATAAAAAATAAAAAATTAGAAATAAGAAAATAAAAATAAAAAGTAAAAAATAAAAAATAAAAAATTTAAAAGTAAAACATAAAAATACAAAATAAAAAATACAAAATAAAAAATTAAAAATTAAAAAAATTAAAAAGAATAAACAAAAATTTCACAAAATTTCAATGACTTCATAAATTATCACACATTAATTACATTCTCATTATTTTAACCCACTTCAACCCACCACATAAAAAATATACCAACTTCAACCCACTTCACCCTACATCAACCAACTTCAACCCACTTCAACCTACATAAACCTACTTCAACCTATTTCAACTTAACTCAAAAAAAATATCAACTTCAACCTAATTCACCCTTTTACCCACCCAATTTACCCACGAAAAGAACAGGCCTATATTATGTATTAATAATAAGGTGTCACATAAGGTTTTGTGGGTTGTTCAGTAATTATAATTTTGTTTCCTTAAGTTAAAACTTCTAAAATATGAACGTATTCTATAATAATAAAATAATAAATTTTTTTTATATCCATTATAATATCTTAATCTCTCTTTGATAATTAAATAATCATAATTAATATTAACTATGTTATCAAATTCAAACAGAAAGATAACAATGATGACAACGATAATGATGACAACAACAAAAATAGTAATAATAGAAATAATCATAAAAATCATATTTATTATTCTATTATCTCTAATAACATATGCTCAAATTTATACTTATATTTAAAAATATAAAATATTAATAATAATGATAGAAATCAAAAATGTTTAGTCCGTAGGAGCCACAAAAGGTAATACAATACAATGAGGGAGGGGTAATCGAACCTGAGACTTAACGTATCCAGTAAAGAGAGAGAGATTATTGCATGTGTTATCTATTGAGGTGGTTATCGAGATAAATCCAAGGACTAAGATTGCATAAGATTTTGATCAACGGTTGTAAAGCAACATTTATCCGAAATTCACTCTCATGTTAGCATTTTCTATTTCCTCAACACTCAACCTCTTACACATTTTAGCATTTATAGTATCAAAATTTTATTTATAGCTCACTTTTTTTTGGATTATTATTTAGTCCGCATCACCTGAAAAATTGTTATCATAAGACCTTATTGGTAATCAAAAATTTGAAGGCAAGAGGGTAGATAATATAGCTTTCCTATGTGATGACAGTTTTTATAAGTTAAGGCTAGTAAAATAATAATTTCAAAAATAGTAGGTTATAAATAAAACTTACCTCAATGTAGAGGGATATATGATATCCTACACTTCACAACACAATGTCTCGTAAATTTGGGCATGGATTTTGATATCAGATGCTACTAGAAACTGATCAATGAGTTGAAGCTCTGCCTGGCCCGCCCAACTTGATCCTAATAAATGAGAGTCATGGCCGGTTTTTTTGTTTCCTACTCGCCCTAACCCTTAACTTGAGGGTATTCAACTGTGATGAGTGTCAGGCTTAGGCAGAGGTTTTGACTTTCCAACCTAACCCGATAGCCATCACTTCAAAAAAAAGAAAAATTAAATTTAAAATCAAAACCAAAGACTATGAGTTTCATTTGTTCATTACACATTGGCTTTCTACTTTCTTACCTCATCTAAGTCCCCCTCATTCCCGCTCCCTAGATCTTACTAGCTTTCAACTCTCTCATGCTCCCTATCTGATATTTGGAGCAGTTGTTTTAATGAACAAATTGTTATAGTCACTAAATTATGGATTAAAATGTTCGCAGTTATGATACTTTTCGGTAGGACATTCTGTTATCTATTGGTCTTTCGTATAATAGAATGCTCAATGTTGAACTTTGTAATAATAATAATGAAAATTAGTAAGAAATCCCATTTCCCATACCGAAAGATTTGAGGTTTAGATACAACTCGATGATACAAAGGTACCCACAAGGTTAGGGTCAAGGCCAACAGCAAACTGACCCACATGAGTGCCAAGTGGGGTTAGGGTTATGAAGATCCGGCCTGTTGACAGTTATGGCCCGACCCTCAAGTGGCGTCGACCTCAATTTAATCAAGTCTAGATGCTAAACAGGAAATTTAGACTTCAGAGGCACATTTGCGGCAGAGAGAGTTCCACCATCTGAATTCTGCAGTAGGTCTTAGGTGGAATTTTTTAAATTCCGATAAGCGGAGGAAAAAACAAATAAGACAGATCATTTCAGATGACAAACTACAAACTTACCATGCACCACAGAAGATAAACATACAATGGTGAAGTAACTACAATTTCAAGGGCTTGAATATAGACGATGACAATTATGCCCTAAGTCTGAAATCATGCAGAGAATGTAATGCGGAATGAGAGGGGAACAATGCAGAAGAAGCTCGTAAACTGACCGTTGCTACTTTATAGTCACGAACTTGTTGGTACCATGTTTAGCCCAATGATCTTTCAGGTCAATGGGGTGTGAAAGATCATACCCTTCAGCAGCAAGTCTCTGAAGAAGCTTGTCATAAGCTCCATGGCTCATTTTCCTTCCTGCCATGCGTGAACCAGGTCTCGTGGTGCGCATCGGAAGGGGATACTCCGAAATATTGGTAGTGCAGCACGCGGACTGCCAACCCCCAGCACCCCATCGGTAACACTGACGTGCAACACCTGTACAAGTACAAACCGGTGCTGGGATCCCAGAAGCATCCATGCTTGATTCATAGCTAGCAAAATTTAGGTTCTTTCTCTCGCGTTTTGCTGAGGGCGAGCCATTGCCTTTGGTCTTTCTAGGCTTTGAGGGATCCTTTTTGGATTGCTTTGGTTTGGGTTCCTTCAGTGTACCATCATTAGAAGGATTCTTTGACGTCTTTGGCTTCTTAGTACGTATGGTGGGTTCAGACTCAGGGTTCAAGTCATTTGCCGCCTCGTTTGTAGGGGCCATGGATCTAATGGGAATAGCTGTGATTCCTTCTAGGTTAGTTTGGGTTCCTTGGAACACATTGAAGCCCGTACTCCTTGTAGCAGCCGCGTAAGTTCCAGGATGAAACCACGCAAAGTGAGGGACGGAAGTTCTTTTGTTTGACTCAACAGGGTAGGTTGAGCGAAATGTACCCATCTTCAGTGACACTAGTTGACGGGGGGAATAAGGTGAAGTAGCACAGAAGCAAGTCTTGTAGTTTCACACTTCAGTCCCCAACATTCCCAGAGAGGAGTTCTAGTTTCTGGTATCCCGACATGCATAAACTCCTATCATCAAACAGAACAAGCATAGAAATTAATGGATTTTCTCAAGTAAAGAACATTTACAGATAAATGGAACTATCCAACAATTGCAAAATAATGAATTCAGTCAACACCATTGCAACCCTCAAAGACTTGCCAAATAGTTGGATTCTAAGAGCCTGTAAAGGAAGGATGAAAGGTGGAGTTACTAGACCTGAGGACCAAAATGATCCTAAGAAATGAGCCGCAATATATATGCCAACATTTGTATGGGACTGGTAAAGTTGTAAAATAACACAAATATGACAGCACCAAGACCCGAACTCAGGCTCCACAGATGAACAACCAATAATATCAAGGGGACAATAAAGAGGTGACAAGTCGTGCATGCATGAATGGTAGAAGAACTTCATACCACTAGCAGATAATAGCAAAGCCAACATTTCTTAGGCAACTGAAGAAGCTGTAAAGCTAAGTATCTGTGATAACCAACTGATGCTCCAAGACAGATGACTCGAATCATAGCCAGGAAATATTGATGATGAATGTAACGCTAATAACCATTAAGAAGCCAACAGATTTCTGAAGGGAAAATCCAGCAACTTCTACCTACATCACACCTAGCAACTACTGCAAACACCATTGTACACTAACAAAGAAATCAATCTCCAACAATGATTCTGATCATCTCAACAAAACAAATAGAATATAACTTAACAATATCATCTAAACAAAGTCCCATCTGTTAACCTATATACGACAAACGTTTAATAGAAGCATCAACAACTGATAGTGAAAAGAATCCAGGCTCAAGAAATACAATATTGCAACACCAAAACCATGATTGATGAACAATTATGCATACACTCAAGCTGTCAATTACAAATGCAGTCAAAACTGCCAAAAATAATCCTAAACCAAGAGGACCATGTAACAATAACATCAATTACAGCAACAATTCACAGTAGTAGACCAATGGCAAGAACGAGAGGATTATATAACACAAGCATGGGAAAGTAGAAACCACATTTAAACTTAATGGAAGCAAAACCTCAACTACGCCGCATGCAATTCAGAATATGGACAAAATTCAAGGGAAGATCAAAGGATCTCAAGCAAAAGCACAAATTCCTCAGGCAAATAAGCAGCATCATTCAGAAAATGATTTGAAAAAAATAAAAAAGGAAAAAAAACCCGCAAAAAAGCAAGAATCATGAACAGTGATAAGCACATTTAGGGCTAGTGAAAAACCCACATAGCTCAACAAATTAATACCACAATGCAAGAAAAAGCTAAGCCCAATTCTCATCTCACCAAAATAGGAGTAGATAATTGAAAACCCAGAACAAAATCGACTAAAATCAAGGTACCCAGAAGCTACAGTCACAGAGTAAGTCCAAATTAAACCCCAAAGCTAGTGATTCAGACAAAGAGAAACAGATAGATAGAGAGGGAAAATGAAAGATACCCAGAAGCTGAAATCGGCCAGCGAAATTCCGAGCTCAAATTGTGGCGCTCTCTCTCTCGCGCTCTCTTCTAGGCCGTGCAGAGATTATGCCGAAGAGGGTCTTACACAGAAGGAGCGCAGAAGTGGAAATCGGACAATTGGTGCCAGATGAAGAGGCAAGAGCTTTGGATTTTGGCTCAGGCGCGGGTACGGGAAACCTAGCCTAGCGTTGCTGACATCATTTTTACGTGCCTTGGGGTGGACCCAAGGCTTAAGGGGCGTTTATATTGCCAACCCTAGTATGGCTCTCGGTTAGGCAAAATTAACTGTTTACATAATGAATAGTAATTTAAATAACGGATAGTTATTTAGATAATAGATAGTCTTTCTAATTTAACTATTAGCAGATAACTGTTTAGATGGAGCGACTGAAGTTAATGTGTTCGGTAAATTTAGCTGTTATGCTAGCTGATAAATGTAAAATGACATAAAATCATATAGATAATTTCCAACAATAAAATTTTTAAAGGATATTTTTTAGCTAAAAAATATGAAACGCTATTTTTAAATGTCAAACGTTAACACTATAACTTTTCAAAAACGCTGCTTAAAACGTTAAATGCTATTTGAAATGCTAATCCAAACAGTAATTTACCCAACACTAAAAATTAATTAATTAGTGTATTGACTTGGGCCCTATTCGACAAAATTAGTTGTTTAGGTAGCGAATAGTGGTTCAAGTAGCGGATAACTATTTAAATAGCGGATAACATTTCTAATTTAGCTGTTAGCGGAAAGCTATTTAAATAGGCGGTCTAAGCTAATGTGTTCAGTAAATTAAGCTGTTAGTCTAGTTGATTAATGTAAATTTTTAAAGGATATTTTTTAGCTAAAAAATATGAAATGCTACTTTTAAGTGTCAAACGTTAATACTATTCGACAACACCTCCCAGTGTGGGTCCCGCTTTCAAACGTTAATACTATTAACTTTTCAAAAACGCTGCTTAAAACTCTAAATGCTACTTGAAATGCTCGTCAAAGCACTAATTTACCGAATATTAAAAATTAAATAATTAGTGTATTGACTTGTTCAAAATACGAAACATTACTCAAAACGCTATTACCGAATACAACCTTCATCAAAACACTAAATATTACCCAAAATGTTGTTGCCGAACATAGCCTATATTAAGGACCAGTAGCATGGTGGAAGTTGTATTTTTTTTTTTTAATATCAATTATGTAAAATACATCATATATCCAATAATACCAGTTGAAGTAAGTAGTTTGATACTTATTACTTTAAATAAGATATTAAATTCGAGTTTTATATATAAAAAATTATCCAATGAAAGATAAGAAGTACAATAAAAATTTTGGACTATCTTATAAAATAGTCCAAGAACCCTAGTATAAGAGATAAAAATTTTCTGATATTGGTAAAACCTTATGTTTGTATGATCTAGATTTGTTGCCAGTTAGTTATACCCAAAAAAAAAAAAAAAAAGACAAAAAATTCCCAGTTGTAGACAAATAACTTATTTTTTAAAATGTCTGTCAAGTCCTTTAAGCCTAAGTTTAATTAATACAAATCTCTACAGCTAACCTAACCACATAAGCCAGAAGGTTGGTTATAGTAAGTTCTTATATTAGTAATTAATATAATTAATGATTGTATATATGGAAACAAATGTGAAGATATTTTCCCTGAACTAATTTATCTAAAAAGGAAATGTGATTCTATTCTATAAATATAAAAATCAAGTATTAAACTATAGAAGAGGACCTTAAATTATTTCACAGAACAAGTTAATTTCAAAAACTATGCTCTTAGAGGAGATACTCTTCTTCTCCTGAGTATAAGAATTAGGTCTGCCAATTAGCTCACTCATTAGTTTATATTTGGTAATGAACCCATTTACTTAGATTTTGCCATATACAGATCATGAAGATGGCGTTTAGGCCACTTCTCCATGTTTGTTGTGGGGAAGAACCATGTAAATGTTAAGCTTTTAGGCATACCCTAGCTAGAAACAAATTGTCAATCCTCCATGTTTTTAGTGAATGCAAAAATCTCAAGAGTTGATTAATGCGAAAAATAGTCTGGAAATAATGTTTTCGAGAAGTGAATTATGTGATTGGTTGATTCGTTCAAAACAGTAGTTTTAATATGTCCCATAAAGTTGAATACTTGAATTTGCTTAGACCCTTATTTTTCCTTATGAGTAAAAGAAGTTGTATACATGGGAAATTTAGGCCATAAAAGTGATGTACTTACAATCTCCAGATGCACGGCACTCAAAGTACTTTCCTCCAAACAGCAAGATCAGAAGGCAAACAGAATGGGGGGGCAGATTTGAGTGTGAGAATGACATGAGGGAAAGAGAAGATCTAGGACACCACTTAAGTTGCCACACTTAAGATGTAGAACTAGGATTTTAGAGGGTTGAGATAATGCTCAAGCTTGTATTCAATTTGGCAAAGGACCCTTGCAAAGGGAAGAGAGGGGGTATTTATAGGCCTTCCCCTTTCATACAACTCAGTCAAGGCAGCTTACATGCTGAAAATTACAAAATAATAAAGTCTAAACTAGATTACAAGTTGCAAGTTTGACAAAACAAGAGATCCATTCTAACTTTGACACCTCATTAGATTAGTAATCTCCAAATTGAGGTGTCAAGCTTACAAATAATCCTGGTACATCAACCTAGACTCTTCAGCTTGCAAGTTGCACAAATGGATCACCAAAAACAAGAGTGGACAGCTGGCCTTCCCTTTACCTGGGTAAAGGATTTCCTCCTCTACTTTGGCTGGATAAAACTAGCACAAGCTGGTTCCTTAACTCAACTTTAGGGACATGATTTGATAAATATTTAGATGCCTTTTCATGCCCTCAAGTTTGACAAAAGTTGGAGTGAAGTAAGTCAACCAAACAGCCTTCTTATTCAGACTGCGCTGAATTCTACCCGACAGTATACAGTTTCGAGTTTTGGCTTGGTTGGCTGACCAAATAGGCTCCAAATGATTTGTAAAAGGTCTTATTCGAAAGCTAAGACTTTAAGCTTTAAGATGGTGAAGTGTGCAGGAAATTTCCCCTTCTGGATTTTGTTCTAACAGAGCTACGAAACTGGGCGAATACCCGGATGAACTGGCTTGTTCATTGTCCGTTTTGTTCAGGTGGTTTCTGGCCATTGCATGGACTTCCTTAACTTGTGCTGGACCATTGGGGAGAGTTTCCAAAGGTTTACTTAGATGGTCCCCATCAAAAAGGGAAGCCCCAAGGTATGCATCTTCTCCTGGTTATAAAAATTCATAATTGATATCTATATACAATCGAACATTATCTTTTTCTTTTGTGTGTATTTCAAGTTCAAATTTAGCAATTTCATTTATTTAAAGAGTTGAAAATCTAGTAGTACTTTAATTTGGGCAAAAGTCAATATAAAGCTTGATTATGAACTAGTTGAAAGTATACTCATAGCATTTCATTTTAAAAATAATCTATAAGGAGATCTTGGTTGTTTGAATAGTAAAGTTAATCTATTTCATTGTACTGAATGAAAATAATTACTTATAACACAATATGGTGATATCTATGACTGTATGGATTTTTATAAATAATCAGCATTTGATCAACTGTTATTGAAGAACTAAACATTTCATATCGAGGCTTGTTTTATAACTTCTACATATAGTCTTAGTAGTTCTTTTTATTAATTGCCAAATTATATTCTTTTTTTGTGTGGGCGAAATTGAACAGATGAGGCCAATATCCAAGCTAATAGCCGAAGAGATGAGACGACATAAAAATAAACTCCTTCCAAATGTAAGAAGAATTGGTTTAGACTCAATAAGAATGAAGGATGGTGGATGTCCTAAAGGCACAGTTCCACTCAGACAAAGTCTAAGACATCAATGTCTAATCCTAATACTATTTTTTTTCTGATAATTATTGCCAAAAATATGGCAGAAGAACAATGTTCTCACTCTTGACACACCACAAACATGAAAAAATCAACACACTCTAACATTAGATATCCTTGCACAAGTCTCCAGCAAACTACGCAAATATTAGCGAGATGGAGCCAAAGTTGTAGGCCAACTCCTCCGGGGTGTACACTACCTCTTCTTTCCAGGCTCTTGTCCACATGGCCACTCTCCATCTTATACTGTGGCATAGTGTTACATTGTCCATGGTTTGCTTCCGGAACACTATACTATTCCTCCTCATCCATAAGCTCCAAGCCGTTGTATAGAATGTCGCAATCCACAGCTTCCGTCCAATTGGGTTCCCAACCCTCGTGGATATCCACGTTTTAAAGAACATCCTAAAATTTTCTGGTCTGGAAATTACTATCCCATGGTCGTTTTCCATATTTAGCCATGCGTGCCAAGCTACCAGGTAAAGGACAAGTAAGTGGCTCACCTCCTCGAGACTTTCTTGACAGAACGTGCACTTGTTATCTTACACTTGAGTGAGTCCCTTCATGAGGAGCATATCTTTTGTATGTAACTTTCGAAGCAGTGCTAGCCACATGAAGAGCTCTACCTTTGGTGGGGTTAAACCCATCCACACTGTAGCCAACAAATTGTCGATCGAGGTCCTCGGGTATTTCTCTTTATAAACTTTCCTTGTAAAATCTTTTGGCGAGAATATAGTCTTTGAGCCCCAGCTAACCTGATCATGGATAGACTTTTCGGGAAGTGTCTACATAGGAGCTCCTGCAACTCCAAACCTTGATACAACTTCTATCAGTCAAGCTATTTGTTCCAGGTAAGTATCCAGCGCCATATGTCTCCCTCGAACCATCCCATACTCTCTATCAACTCATTTTTTGATTAGAAATTCTATACAAGCTTGGGAATCTATCCTTCAGTGTAGTATCTTAATCATACCGAACCCATGGATCTTCCCAGAACCTTATCGTTGATCCATCACCCACTTGTATTTTAATATTTTGAAAGAAAATGGGAGTGAGGGGCTATCATGATAGGCTTCTTATGTCACGCCAAGGTCCCAGTATTCTTGATAGTGTATCTTTTGGTATGATGGTGTTGTCTTCTTTGTGGAGTGAGGATATCACTTTTCTACAGAGTGCTCTCTCTTCCGTCATGAATCTCCATCACCATTTGATTAATAAAGGTGCATTCTTTAGCATTAAATCATCGATTCCTAATCCACTAGCCCACTTCGGTTTCTGTACTATCTCCCATCTCACTAGAGCCATGAACCTTCCTTCCTTCTCTCCACACCATAAGAATCTCCTCTGTATTTTGATGATTTCGCTTGTTACTTTCTTGGGCATCTTAAATATAGAGAGGTAGTATATAGGAAGGCTATTTAGGACCGCCTTAATGAGTATTAATCTCCCTACTTTGGACAAACATGAGTTTTTGCATGAACTTAGCCTCTTCTGTATCTTGTCAATAACACTCCGCCATGATGATGTCTTCTTCATATTTACACCAAGGGGAACTCCAAGGTATGTAATAGGTAATGTAACAAGGGTGCATTCCAGTTTTTCTGCTACCCTTTGCGCCCAATGCTCATCCTTTCCCAGCACTATCAACCCTGACTTTTTGTAATTTACCACTAGACCCGAGAATGCTTGGAAACTCAGAAGGATACGCTTTATGTTCCAAAGGTGATGTTTTTTAGCTTCACAGAAAATTACCTTGTCATTCCCGAATTATAAATGTGATATGCAGACCTTATGCACTTCTACTTCCAAGCCTTTGAATAATCCAACTTCAGCAGCACATATCAGCAGCCTATTCATTATCTCCACCATTAACACAAATAGAAAAGGCGATAGTGGATCTCCCTGTCGTAATCCTCTTCCCATTTTGGACGGTTTGCATGGGGCAAAATTGAATAGCAATGAGATAGAAGCCGAGGTTATACACATGTTGATCCATGACCGTCATTTACTCCTAAATCCCATCTCCATAAGAACTGTGTCCAAGCTCTTCCAGTCTATGGAGTCATATGCCTTTTGGAGGTCTAGTTTGAGTAGGACTCCCGACCTTTTGGACTTCTTCAACCAGTGCACCACTTCATTCGCTATCAAGGCTCCGTCTAGTATCTATCTACCACGGATAAATGCTGATTGGGCTTCTCCAACTAAGTGAGGGACCACGTGATTAATCTCCTGCTTAGGATCTTAGCAATCACCTTGTAAATACTTCCCACCATGCTTATGGGTCAAAAGTCTTCTACTGTCACGGACTCCTTCTTCTTAGGAATTAAGGTGACCCAAGTAGTGTTAATGATGGGATTAAATACTCCTGTTTTGAAGAAGTTTATGATGTACTGACAAAACTCTTCATCCACTATTGGCCACACCCTTCTAATGCATTTCAGGTTAAAACCATCATATCCTAGTGCCTTTGATGAGTCACAGCTCCATAGTGCTTCAGTAATCTCCTGGGTGGTAATTGGTTCTTCTAATCTTATGGAGTCTTCTTGTTTCAGTTTCTGTAAACCAATGGCTGAGATGTCAAAAGAGGTTTCAACTGGTTTTTTGTATTAGAGCTCGAGGTGTTTGCTCAATGCCCTTTTAATTTGGTCCCTATCGCAGACTTCCTCCCCATCAATCATGAGCCTATCAATGGCCTTCCGTTGTCTCCTCATGGATGATGTAAGATGAAAATATTTCGAGTTTCTATCTCCTTCTCAAATCCATTTACACTGAGAGTGCAATGCCTCCCTTCTTAGCCATTCTCGTTCTAACAGTTCTCTATCTTGAGCTATATTATCTAACTTAATGATTTTCTCTTGGAAGCAGTTTAGTCTCCTGTGTATATGCCCAAACACCTCCCTATTCCACTTTTGTATTGGTTTTTTCATATTCTGCATCTTCTTCTCTAGTGGCTCTCCACGGAGTTGTATCCATTCTTGCTTGAATATGCTGAAGAAGCTCGGTTCGTCCAACAAACAATCAAGGGTTCTAGAGGATTTAGGGCCCTATCTTATTTGACTTGTTCCAATCACAATTGGAAAATGGTCAGAGAATAGTCGATGTTTACACCATGCCCGGATTCTTGGAAAGGTGGTTAAGAATTCTTGTGTTACCAATATCCTATCTATTCTGCTTGCTGCGTTTTTCCTCAGCCAGGTAAATTTTTGTCCAATCTCTAAATCTAATACTATTCAAGAGGTTGTGACTACTGTTGGTTTACCACTTTCAATTTTCCTCGCCACTTTCTTTTTTCCATCTTGATTTCTCATCATCTAATTAAGAAATAGAAAATCTTATAAATTTTTTTCACCCCCATTACATGTAAGATGTTGTATTAAAATTGACATTAGTCTTTAATTTTGATACCTCTTAATCTTTAATGTAGACAAACTGATATTGTTGAGCAAAAAGTGTTTATATTTTAAACACGAGAAGATTTTAATTTCATTAGTTTAATCCGAAATGGTATGTTTTATATATACTACCCATACCTTGCTTGAAATTGAGGCAATTATGACTTATTCTTTTCCTGATATGGACCGTTTTATATGTGTAACGTGAGGTGCATATATGTTCACTACCGAAAAATCAACTTTTTTCGACGAATTTTCCGACGGAAAAAGCAACATTTTCCGTCAGAAAATGAGTTTTCCGATGGAAATTCCGGCCAACTGCGCTCGTCGGAATAATGAAGGTCAGGAAGGCGTTCCGACGGAAATAGTGAGTCCGTCGAACCGCATCTCCGACGGAATTGGGGGCCAATGGATTTATCCGTTGGATGCAAGAAATTCCGTCGGAACCCGTTGGATTACGTTGGCAATTCCGTCGGAAATTCCATCGGAATTTTTAAAATTTATTCAAAAAATACAAATATAACACCCAACGATAAAAATATTTTTAAATGTATCTAATATACAATAAATTCTCATCATTGACGTTAAATTGATATTATCATTAAATTATGCTTTATTAATTTAAAATTATATTCTTTAACAATAAAGTACAAAATTGAGAGTAAAGTATCATTCTAACAAACTATCATCAATGTGACAAACTAACTATATAAACTATTAAATTTGCATAGTTACTTGCAAATCAATTATACAAATTATTAAATTCAATGTATAAACTTAATTAACAATAAATTTATACAAATTACACATAAGAAAACCTTATCAAAAAGTCGACGACGAATGACGACGAGAGGAGGTGACAGCGGCAACCGGTGGTGGGGCGATGGGAAGTGGCGGTGTTCCCTCTCTCTCTCTCTATCTCTCTCTATTTTACGAAATGAACAATAGAAAAATGAAGCGAATGGCGAGTTTTATAAGAGAATATCCGATGGAATTCTGATGGATTTTTCCGTCGGAAAATTCAAAAATTCGTCAGAAAATTCAACAATTTTTTTTGCAGAGATCTAGTCAATGCTGATCACAGTTCCAATGGACGTTCCGTCGGATTCCCGTCGGCATTCCGACGAACCGGTCGGATTCCATCGGAGATTCCGAAGGAATAAAAGTCCGTCGAAAACCCCGCCGCCTTGGTTTACTTTTTCTGTCTTTCCGTCGCCATGTCCGCCGGCCTCTCCGACGGTTTCTTTTTCGGTCGGCATTTTCCGTCGAAAAAAACAGAATTTTTAGTAGTGCCATCATATAGTTTACAAGTCAATTTATCTTTGTTTTGATTTAATGGGATTACAATTAAGATATATACGATTTAACTGTATATATGTATAACTCCCGAAATAATTCAACTCAATATTTAAAATTTTACACGTTGCTGTCTTTGAAACAATTACGATTTATAATTTTTTGAAGTTTGTTCCTTTGTGAAAAATTGTAGTTTGCTATTGCTCAAAGCAAAAGTGACACAGGTAAGAAGTATTATGGAGTTGGAGCAAATCTTGTTGTTTGCAATCCAAGTGTTCTTGGAGACCCATTATACAGCTATGGTGAAATTATTATCCAAAAAGGTCCTAATGGCATTAGAACTGGTTGGATGTGTTAATTATCAACTACAATATTTAGTTATAAATGTCAATTGAATATTACTGTTCCCTGGCCTAGTAATCCAGGGTTAGATGGCCACTTATGCCACCTAAGTGGTGGCGGTTATTATAATCTAAACCAATATACAGGGGGTTTAGGGATCCAATTAGGGTTCAGTCACAAACTCTGAAGTATTACACTCAATCTCTCCTCTCCCTCTCATGGCTATCCAACCGTCAATGAGATTCGAATTTTGGGACATGGATTCAACAATGATTTTGGTAGCCATCGTTCGTTTTCTATATGTTGATCTTATGGGCTATATTAAAACAAATTGATCATTCGCTTCAACACCTAAGATAAGTCCTTAATTTTCTATTGTGGTATCATAGCCTAATTGTTTGATATTGGCCCCGAATTGAATCAATTAAGATTTGTTTTTGGACAATCTGTTTGTTTGGATTTGCAAGTATGCTATTTAGATTTATACTAAGCTTGCTTGCATTTATTGATTACTTTCATCCAGCATGATTGTTCAATCTTGACCATCAACTCGACCCACTGACTGTTCACCTGAAGCCTTAGTGGCTACCTTGAAACTTGCCTTGATCCCCCCTCCCAAATAATTTCTAAGCTACATTCATTCTCTGGCCTTCCCAAGACTTGCCTAGACCCCTCCTCAACCACCCACGCCACTACGAGGCGGCTGCTGCTTGGTCAACCCACAAGGCCTGAGTGGCCTGTAGCGGTGAGGGTTCACAATTTTTAAATTTTTTTGAAAAAAAGGTGTAGAAGAAGGTAAACAAACCCAAGGCGTACCCATCAGAAACCTCCCAAGGGTGGTGCGTGTGTGTCATGCGACATCGACGAAGGTGGACTTTGCCTTCCTTCTTCCTCCTCCACCCTCCAGATGCACTGATCTGTGTAAGTCCATCGAAAAAAATAAAAAAGAAGCTTCGACGAGAAGCACGTGCGACCCATGCGCTGTGACGTGCGAGCGTATTTGGATGCCCGGCTAGTGGCTTTTAGTTCCTTGATGGTCGATCTGCACTTTGGTGGTGTTGGTTTCAGCCAAAAGGCATGGATGACGCATGTGGACCTTTGGCTTATGCGAAGGGCGGTAATTTAAGCATCATTTTGGGCATTAATAGGGTCGACGGCTAGAGCATTTGTAACATGACTTTCTCGGTGGCGATGGCTGCCTGAGAGTGTGGTGTCTGTTAGCAATGGTGGTGGGTTAGCGTTGGCATTGAACATCAAAGAGTAAGGAGCTGTGAACTCCATTTTTTGGGGCTTGGCAGAGAGGCCATGGAGGGAGATAGAAAGAAGAAGAGTTAGGGAGAGAATGAGTTAGGGCCTTGGGGGATTATTTTGTAGCTGTGGCCCTTATTTCTTTTAGGCTTGGCAAAGAGGTCGTGAGTTTGTTTTTATTTTTGGTCCTTCATGCTTGAAGCCTCTAGAATGTTTTAAAGTGTGGATATGTTTTGGTTGGTGCCGCTTAATGGAATTCATTTATGTGGTTTAAACTTTGTGCGGGTTCTTATTATACATGAGCAGTTTTGTATGACTTCATTTCATGAATTACAAATTTGTTCAAGTTATATGAATGCGATTTACATAATTATTCACTGGTGATATATGAATGCATTTCCTAAGCTATGTTTTTATGAGTTGTAAAAATATGTTTTATATAAAATTGTGCTAAAAATGTTACGTGAATATGTTTCATGTCAATTTAGTGATATTATATAAATGTGTTTTATGTAAATGCAAATTACGTGAGCTATTGTGAATTTGTTAATTGTTTCAGCATTATGCCCTTACCCATGTTAATGGATATGAATTCATTTCATATTATCAAATAAATGAGTTTTATTCTAATAATGCAATTAGGCAACATTTTATGAATTCTTTCATGAAATTTAAATTCGTAATATTATGAATATGTTTTATAATTTATAAGTAATGTTTGAATATCTTTCATGTTAACGATATTTATATAAATGTGTTCTATCTAGATATCTGTATAAGTTCATTTTATAATTTTGTGAATATCCTTCGCAGTATAGTTTCATGCTGTTCTATAAATGTGTTTTACATAATAATATGAATTTCTAGTTAGTTATCTATAATTGTGTATTATAAGTCATTAAAAAGAGTTTTAAATGACAAATATGTAACATCTTACTATGATTTTATAAATTCCTTTTATATAATGATATAACTTCATGTAAATTTATTTTACATGATAAAGTTGAATACCTTCATGATATTTCTCAGGCACTATATTAATTAGTTTAATAATTATGTGCTCCGTAAGCTTTTATAAAGATTGTGATAATTAAATTATAGAAACTTCTAATTCATTTCTTTATGTGATGATTATGAGTTTAACAAAATTTTTGATCATATGGCATGAATGAAGAAGGCTTTTGGTAATTTAATTATTTAAAAACATGTCTAACGTCCATCCTTTTAATATATACTTCTAGATATGACAATTAAAATATGATTGATGATTTGTTCATAAATAAAAAGTTGGATGCCACTAAGTGTGACATCTAGCGTAAGAAGATTTTATTTCTACTAAACAAGCATGAAGTTTTAGAATATTTGATGGCTTCTATGCCTGCTAGGGTAGACAAAGATGAGAATGACAAAGAGGTTGCAGCTAGTGAGTGGTATCGAAAAAGCCTAAAAGGTATACCAAAAATGGTTCAAGAAAGATCGATAAGCATGTTATAATGCTGTATTGTATGCTTGATGAACTGATGGGAGAATTTGAAAGCTATCCAACTACTAAGGAAATGTGGGATAAGCTTAGCATCATGTTTAACAAGATTCAGTCGCCCGTCAGAGCTCCAAACCTAAGGGTGATATTGCCAAAAAAGAAAAATGCTTAGGGCAGTAGAGAAGAAGAAACTATCACGTGTGAAGTGGTATAACTGTAGAAAGAAAGGACCCTACACTCGGGATTATCCTGAACCGACTAAGGTGCATCCTTTTCACAGTAACTCCTGAAATATGTATGCTCTTATGCATTAGTTGCCAACTCTCTTCCTCAATAGAATGTAGACACAAGAGTAACCAAGCACAAAGTTCAGGACCAAGCTGATTTTATGGACTTTTATCGCTGCCCAATGAGTTCACAGATTGTCGTGCTAGGGAATAGTAGTGAAAAAGATATTAACCGTGGAGGGAATAAATTACTTCTTCATGTTACTCTATGCACACAAAGGGGTGCGGTTTTCCCTTGTATCTTTTGTCCCATCAATGAGACTAGGCTTCTCTGTTAGTTTCGTCCATATGTTTCAGACATTTTATCTAATGAAAATTTATTTGGCCATAAAAAGGTGATTCATTATTTTGTTTTAGACAATATTCATAATACATCTTCGGCACTCGTCTCATATTTCGACACTTATTTTGGATATGTTAAGTGGATGCTTAACTTGGCCATATGGGACAAGATAGAATGAGTAGGCTAGCTAAGGAGGTCATTTATATCAATTTACTAAGGTTAAGTTTCCCAAATGTGAGCCATGTTTAGCTGGGAAAGCAACCATAAAGCCCTTTGGTAAGGCTTAGAGGGCATCAAGTCCCTTAGAGTTAATCCACTTCGACATTTGCACACCCATGATTGTGAAAGCACATCATTGGGCTATATACTTCATTACTCTTATAGATGACTATTCATGAAAAGGGGATGCATACCTATTATCTAACCGCTATGAGGAACTTATTGTGTTCAAACACTTCGTAGTGGAAGTGGAGATTCAATTGGAATGAAAAGTTAAGACTCTTTGAACTGATTGAGGTTGTGAATATCTCTCTGATATGTTCAAATAGTTTTGTTAAGAAAAAGGTACAGGAAGACAACTGGCGATTTCACGCACTCCACAATAGAACGGTGTTACAGAGTGTAAGAATCATACATTGCTTGACATGGTCAGATCAATTATGGTACATTTTAACTTCCTAATTTGTTTTTGAGGGATGTGCTACTCATGGAAGCTTATGTCTTTAATTGTGTTCCAAGGGAAAGTGTACCGGCAACTCCACATTAGTTATGATATGGTAAAAAACCGTCATTGGATCACTCATACGCATATTGTTTGGCTGGTTATGTGCATAACCCAACGCATAAATACGGAAAACTTGGTTCGAAAGCTACCCAGATGGTGTTCATAATGTATTCCGAACATTCCAAAGGATATGCGAAGTATGTGGAACATTGAAATGATTGCATTACAAAAACTACATCCCACAATGTCGATTTTCTTGAACATGAATTCTCAAGCATTGATGAAATTAAAAAGGGCCTCAAATTATATGATTCACAACAAGACCCTTAACCATCGCTTGGTGAAAGGAGGATTTGAAATTCTTATCAAGTAACTGAGGATGGTACACCTTGCCTATTCAATGTGAACGTTGGACATTTGTTTATTTATAAGAATGGGATTCATCCTCAATATCCAATTCTTAAGGAGAATCTACTTGAGAATGAAGTTCATCCTCAATCTCTAAGTCCTAAATGCGCGGTTGATCCACATATGTAGAATCTCCAAAGCTCAAAGGGATAGTAGGAGTGATTTTCTATGTGCAGAGGATCCCATGCCACTTAGAGATGGGGGGAGGGATTCTTTAATGAAAAAGGCAAATAATGAAGGTCCTAAGATCCAAAAAAGTGAATGTGAAAGAATTTATCGACGATACTTCCAAATCAAACAAGAAATATTCTTATGCACTTCTTAGAAATACAAGGGCATGTCTCCTTTCAAGAGGTAGTTGATTTACCAAAGGGTGGATAGATACCATGAATGATTAGATGGAATCAATGGCAAGAAACAAGGTTTGAGAACTCGTTGATCTTCCACCTTAACGTAAGTCCATTGGATACAAGTAGGTTTTCTAGATAAAATATCAGATAGACGGATCCATTGATAAGGTCAAGGTCCGTCTAGTGGTGAATGGTTATAACCAAATTGAGCGTATGGATTACGAAGAGACTTTTTCTCCTATGGTAAGATTGGCGTCTATTCTCCTACTCCTAGCCCTCGCCTATTTGGACTTTGAATTATTCTAAATGGATGTAAAGACTGCTTTTCTCAATGTTAACATTGAGGAAAAGATCTATGTAGACCAACTCATTGGTTTTATCAAAGGGTCAAGAAGACAAGGTATGTTATCTTAAAGGTTTATATGTGGTCTTAAACAAGTTTCCAAATCTTGTTACTTTAGATTCCATAAAGCAATTACTTCGTTTGGCTTACTAACGGTTTTAGAGGACCATTGTATGTTGTCAAGAGGATAATCAGAGGATTATGTTTCTTACTTGTATGTTGATGAGACACTTCTGGATGGGAACAATTCAGAGATGATCAAAGTTACTAATAAGTGGTTGTCCTCTGTCTTTGAGATGAAGGACATAGGTGAAGTTAGGTATGTCATAGGTATAAACAGATTCAGAAACCATTCCAAGAACTTTCTTGGGTTTGTGCCAAGAAGCATACATTAGAAATGTCTTAGAAAGTTTTTCAGATACTTAATTCAAACCCCATAGACGCTCCTTTGCAAACGGTCTGACCATAAGTCTCAATCAAGGCTCTAAACAGATGATGAGAATGAGAAAATAAGCAATATAATAGTGTTGTGGGAAGCTTAATGCATGTCATGACATGTATACGACTTGACATTTTCTTTGCGGTTAGTTTGGTAAATCGTTACAAAAGTAACCTAGGACCCGTTCACTAACAAGCTGCCAAAAGGAGCCATGCACCACCTTCTTGGTACTACCGACATGGTCAATTTCTATCAAGGTAAGGACCTAAGGTTGAGGGGATAATTAGATGCCAATTAGGATGTTGATCCGGATGAGTCTAGGTCAACCTTAGGATATGTTTTCATCCTAAATAGGGAGTCATATCATAGTGAAGTAAAAAGCAAAATTGCACAGTACTGTTGACTAGGGAGACAGAGTATGTTACTTGCTGTCGTAGAGACAAAAGGCATTGTTGCTAAGTATATATATACACTAATAAGATGATTGTTGCTCCTTTAACTAATCCTATCAATTCCTAGTAATGCATTCAAAGCTTATACGTTGAGTTTAGAAATTCATAAGGTTCAGTGCTTGGATGTTTCTTGGTAAGTGATGGACATGTTTCTTTTGTAATGAGCATGTATGTGATAAATATTGATGTTTCTATTCTAAATGCTCATAATTACTGTCACATGGTAGGTATATTGAAATATCACAAGCTTCTAATTGGCCTAGTCACATAAGTGATAGCCCTCATGCTTGAGTAGCATGCAGGATGAGACAGAATCATATTGACACTCAGGTGTGCAATAGTGATTCATCATACTAATGGTGTATGAATGATAAATTATAGTCATTATTAAGCCTAATATGAGACTCGAGGGATTCGAATATGGAATATATGATTTCATGTTGAAGCCTTACAAGTTGAATCTTGAGTGTCAAGATTAACATTTACTATGTTGATCTAGTGGCTCAAATTAGATTTTTAGATAAAATCTAGACTGACGATTCGCATGGCATATAAAGTGATATGACGTGTCTACGTCAAGTTTTTCGGGGATCTATTCACGGATGTCACTAGCTCTCCTATGCATAGTGGACTCCTTCGGGACCGTTTTCCAAAGCTACGGCATGATTAGAAGGCTGAGCTAGCCAAGCCATTGACCATGAAGGAAGTGTATAAAGCTCTTAAGTTAATGCATCCCTACAAGGCCCCCGGGCCAGATGGATGCCATGCTTTTTTCTACCAGAAGTTACGAGTAATCATTGGTAGCAAGGTATGCGACCTTGTACTTAATGTTTTACATGGTGGGAGCATTCCAAAAGGACTTAACGAAACCTTCCTTACTCTTATACCAAGGTGGAGAACCCCCAACTTGTTACACAGTTTCGACCGATTGTGCTTTGCAATGTTCCCTACAAAATCATCACCAAAGCAATTGTTCAACGACTCGAGTACATACTTCCTACGTTGATATCACCTACGCAAGCCAGCTTTGTCCCGAGATGCCAAATAAGTGACAATGTGGTAATAATGCCGGAAGTACTCCATCACATGAGATCCAAAAAAGGAAAAAAGGAAATCATGGCCATTAGAATAGACTTGGAGAAGGCATATGGAAAACTCAAATGGAGCTTCATCCGAGAAATGCTACTTGATATGGAAATTCCTGCTTGCTTGGTCAACATCATCATGACTTGCATGACACCATGCTCTATGCGAGTTCTGTGGAATGGAGAACCTACGCAGGAATTTTTCCCATCTCGAGGGATTCGACAAGGTGACCCTCTCTCTCTGTACTTGTTCGTGGCATGCATCTAGTGCCTAGCCCATCTCATTGAAGCAGTCGTGTCCAATCATTTATGGTCTCTAGTCACAGTGGGACGGAATAGGCCACAAATTGCAAGCCTTATGTTTGTGCATGATCTTATCCTGTTTGCCGAAGCGGAAGTGGGTCAAGCACACACAATCATGAGATGTTTGAACCAATTTTGTGATGCGTCGGGCCAAGCATTAGCAAGGTGAAATCCTGGGTTTACTTCCCCATAAACACTGAACCTCTTATGCGAGAGGCAATAAGTGAAGTCTTGGGTATGGAGGCGACGGATGATCTAGGCCGCTACTTGGGAGTGCCTGCGACCCATGGCCGAACTTCCCAGGCCCAATTTTAATACCTGGTGGACCGAGTGGGCAAAAGATTAGCCAGCTGAAAAGCTCGATGTTCATCGGTAGCAGGCTGAGTTACTCTAATCCAACCAACTGTATCAGCCATCCCAGCTTATGTTATGCAAACAACCTGGCTACCATGTTCTATATGATGAAATTCATAAAAAAGTGTGTCGTCCCCTTTGATGAGGCACATCAACACAAAGCAGGATTCATTTACTGAGTTGGGCAACTGTCACCAAACCGAAGATAATCGGAGGACTAGATATCAAAGCAATGCGGCAGCTCAATTCGGCTTATTTGATGAAGGTCGGCTATAGGGCACTAACAAAGACAGATTCGACTTGGGCACAAATTTTATTCCATAAATATTGTAAAGGAAAACAAGAATTGGTGGCAATGAACCCTAAAGCTAATGCATCAAATGCCTGGAAGGGATCTTAGAAAATATTAAGGTGCTCCGCAAAGGGATACATAAAGCGATAATGAATGGAGAAGATACCATGTTTTGGCTTGATCAATAAGTAGTGGAAAACACAACACAACCCATCCTGACACCACTATTACTTAGTTCTGTCAGTGATATATGGGAAGATGGGAGGGGTTAGCGATGGGAGCAGTTTAAGGACCATCTCCCAGATGATATTGTGCTCTGAATTGCCTCCTTCAAACTGACAACAACTGAAGACAAAGACCGCAACTTCTGGGGTGGCACTAGTTCTGGAAGATTTACCATCAAGTCTGCGCTATGAATCCTGAGATAAGAGGATACCAGTAATTCGGGATTGGTTCTGAAAGACTGTTTGGAGGCTCAAAGCTCCTGGGCGGATCAAAACATTTCTATAGCTTATAGCACATGATGGCCTACTACATAACGCTAATAGGCAAAAGAGGGGTTTAACGTCGAACCCAGGATGTTCAAATTATGAAATGGGTATGGAGGACTCCGAGCATATCTTTTGATCATGCCCAATAGCCCATAGGATTTGCAGTCACTTTCTACAACAAGGGCTTGGTAGCTCTCATTTTGAAGGGGAGTTTGGAGTTTAGATAAAATTTCACATTGACGATAAATCCTATAACCCAGAATGGTCCACTAAATTTGTGACTATCTTGTGGTACATATGGAAAGGGAGAAATTGGGTGCTATTTGGTAAAGGGGATGACATTCCCAGAGATAAAATTGAATTTCTTCGCAACCGTTTCAAGGATATTATTGAAGCGTTTTAAGGGAAGGAAGATGATGACAATAATGGCGCAAAGAAAATGACTAAGGGCTCATTAAGTGGCAAGCTCCTCCTGAGGACTGGATCAGTTTAAACACCAATAGAGCAGCGAAGGGAAACCCTGGCATTGCCGAAGCTGGTGGCCTTTTTAGGGGGCATAGAGGCGAATGGTTGGGAGGCTATGCCGAGTGATTGAGGATATGCACTTCAGTAAAAGCAAAACTCAATGTGGTACTTTGACGGCTACGTATTACAAGAGACCGAGGCATCTAAAAGCTTTGGGTAAGGTTGGACTCCTTAATAGTAGTTGATATCCTCCACGGCGTGACCTTCTCTTTGGAGCACTAGTCTCTAGTTTGATAATGCAAAGACTTACTTTCTTACCCCGGATGGCAAGTTCGTGTCTCGCACTACTATAGAAAGGCTAACAATGTTGCGGATAAGTTAGCCAATGTAGGGGTACAATTAAATTCCCACTTCATGTATTTGAACTCCCCTCAGAGGAGGTCTGCCCTCTCCTAGCCCAAGATATTGTAGGGGTTGCTTGGCCCGAGTTATTTGCTAATTAATAACAACATATATAATGACATGTCTAGCTAAGTGGGAGTTATGTCATGACATAGATCTCATACTGTGTGCTTACAAGCCGGCCCATACAAGAAGTGGTGATTGACTTCTCTATCTTTTGTCATTGTGACCTTATGGACGATAGCCCTTCGACTTAAAGCTATGACATGAAGTTGAAGTTTAATAATGCTACCTTAATGTGTTTCTTAAGGGTCAAGATGTATACAGTTCAAAAAAAGCACATTAAGAAAGCAATTAAGCTAAAATGGAATACTGTGAGTGTTTAAAGACAAATCTATCCATTTTCACCATATCATCCCAGGTGATTATATTGAGTATAAAATCATATGATATATTGTACAGTGTAAAGGGAATAGGTATGCTACCAGTTATGTTTGGATGATATGGGTTATCGTGTTACATGGATGTGTTATGTTAGTCAAATGGTGATTTAATAAACACTGTTAGTTACTTTCTGGTCTTACGCCCCATTCATGGTATATAACGTGAAGAGTTATGATTCGGGGAGAAACATGTGATTCATGACTTATGTAACCGAGTGAGCTGTTGGTCGTTTCGAGTAACTAGGGTTAGACAGCCACTTATGCCACCTACATGGTGGAAGTTATTATGACCTAAACCTATTAAAAGGGGGTTTTGGGATCTAATTAGGGATCAGTCACAAACCATAAACTATTAAACTCAGTCTCTCCTATTCCTCTCATAGCTATCCGACCATCACTGGGATTCGGGTTTTGGGGCGTAGAGTCAACAATGACTCTAGTAGCCACTGATCATTTTCTACCTGTTGATCTTGTGGGCATTATTCAAGCAAACCGATCCTTCGCTTCCACACCTAATTAGTTAAGTTCTTAATTTTCTGGAATTAGTGTTATATATATGGATATTTACAAGTAGATATATTAGGTGTTTGTTCAAGAACCATTTCAACCAAAAGTGTAGGCTAATGTTGAACGCTCAAGAATGGTTTTATATTGTAACACGTCCTCTAATGCAAATGTCATATGGGCTTATTGAAGATGTAAAGGTTCCTCCTACCTAGCGCAATAAACCAATGTGTGAGCCGCTAAGATTTGAATATGAAACCTCTTGCTTAGAAAGACTCTGATACTATGTTCAAGAACCATTTCAACTAAAAGTTTAACCTAATGGTTGAAGGTACGCAAATGATTTTATACTCTCTAACAGTGTTCTTTAATTTTTGTCATCTTATGCTTTGGTATAAATGTAATTTCCATTCGACATGTATTTACTAGTGATCATACTTACCACAAAGTAATAGCACTACAAACTTTTTTATGTGAATGCCATTTATATCAACTGGTAAAATCTTTTTTAGTTGTTATAAAAAACTTAAGTTCAAATCCCACCTACATTATCTTTGTGCTCCATGTGCACCAAAAAATAAAACTAAAAAAACTTTTTCATGGACTAGCTGAGAAGGGAAGGACAAAACATAATTAAGGAAGAGTTCATTTTTTATTTTTCTGGTGCAAAACTTTCACATCATAATATGGACATTACTTTTGATGCCCTTTTTTTATTTGTTCTACTGTTTTAAGTTGTTTCTATGGATTTCTTATAATTATATGCATGTACGAAGTAAGCAGCGTTATTAGACCAGGCATAAACTCATCTTATATTACACATTTCTTTGATGATCTTATATCCATTCAGTGACCAGTAATAAGTTAAGTGGACCCGAAGGACAAAGTATAAATACACGGATAAAATTGGCCCAATAACTCGAACCCAGGCGATTTGTCTCTAGGGATATCATTGTCACCTTGTGAACTAGACCTAATAAAATTGACTTAAGACCGAGAATCTGAACCAAGCAACCAGTGCGTATCCATAGCCGCTAGACCCAGACTCCCAAAACAATGGTCACCCAAAAGTAGGTCCGAGAGGCCAAGACCCAAATCGATCTAAATCGAAGCTAACCGAAATTTTCAACAAAGTTGTTTCTTTCTAAAATAAGTTTATTTGACCAAGAATTAGTTCATTTTGAGTCCTCCTAAACCAAAAATCACTTAACCGAAGCCCAGCTTGAATCACAATGTGATTGACTTAAAATATGACCTAATTCGTACTTACCGCACCCAGTACTCGAACGAAATTAATGGTATGTTTGTCATGGCCTATTGAAAACATTGGAGTTGTCCCCCTCCTGAATTAACTTGTATCATATGAATGGAAAATATGCATGTATATGCATGTGTATGTATGACATGAATGTAAATTTTAATGGGAACGGCCACCCAATAGGTTGAAATCAAGGTCGCAGTTTATTAGGTAATTTTGCATTTCTCAAAATAAATTCAAAAGTTTCAAGTTATACTCTCTTACGATCATTATAAATACTAGTGTTATATCCCTTACTATGCAAGGATATGAGTTAATTTTGTTATAAAAAATAATTAAAATATTCTAATTTGTTAAAATAAGTTAATTTTTGTGTGATAGAATAACTATTATGCTATCGTAATATTCATGGAGGCATGCATATATTTTTTCTTGCTCTCAATTAGATCACTTAAAATTACATTTTTTTGACATTAAAATTATTTGTTGAATTAGGTTAAATTTTTAACCTTTAATATGCAAGTCATAATCCTATCATTTTTTTTTTTTGAGAATATGTTACTAATCTACTAATTATTGCATAAATTATTCATTAAATGGTCAAGTCTTTTAATGTAATGTAACATTGTATTAAATTAGCGTTACTGTTGTGTAACTATTTAAATGCCTATGTAGTTAGTTTTTTTTAAATTAAATTTCAACCGCAAAGTAATAACATATATAATAACATATAGTGAATCCTAGTTTTTTTTCCTCCTTTGGAAGGTTAGTAAATCCTAGTTAATAACATTAATGTTAATTAATATGAGTCAACTAACATCTACCAATTATAACTTGTCAATTCATTATTTTATGCCACATCAGCATGTCACATGTCATTCATACATAATTTATATCCAACTTTTAATATATATATATATATATATATATATATATATATATATATATATATATATATATATATATATATATATAATGATAATGTTAGACTGTTCAAGTTTTTTTGCCTTCCAAAAAGACAACTATAGTTCAAGTCATTTTCAATTTTTTGCAACATATGAGGTCGTCTCAAAATCAGCAGCAAATCGAAAATTTAATTTTGAGTTCAGTTGTTATATCATACAATCGGTTACACAGATGCAATTATACAACCGGTTATACAGATGCAATTGTATAATCGGATTTCAACTTACTAAAAATACTATATAACTCACTAAAATATGCTGTTGTGGACCTAGTTTCATTCACTAAAAATAATATATAGCTCATTAAAATATTTTAGTCAGCTGAGACACAGTTTTAGTGAGCTAATACATATTTTTAGTGAACAGACAGACCGAAACTAATGCATCTGATGTACCCAAGTTTCACTTAATAAAAATACTATATAACTTATTAACATATGCTATGTACTAAAAAAAAAAAATGTTATTGTGAATCTAAAACTCACTAAACTATATTCTAGTTGTATATATTTTTTTAGTGAGCTATAATATTTATTTAGTGAGTTGTTATATTATATAACCGGTTGTACATAAGCAATTGTACAATTGAATTTCAGCTCACTAAAAATGATGTATAGCTCACTACAATATTTTAGTGAGTTGAGACACAATTTTAGTGAGCTAATAAATACTTTTAGTGAGTGGATAGATTAAAACTAATATATCTTATGTACCCCAGATTTTACTTAGTAAAAATACTATATAACTTATTACAATGTGCTATTGTACTAAAAAAAATGTTATTGTGTATCTGAAACTCAATAAACTATATTCTAGTTGTCTACATTTATTTAGTGAGCTATGACATTTATTTAGTGAGTTGGACTATATTTAATGAGTTCACTACATCTTTATTATATGCATAAAATATAATACAAACACCGTTATGTCATAGTAAACAATGATTGAGCTGTAACATAACCTAAGAACTTAACAATATTATTTGCCGGCTACATGTATATTCTTTTTAGTAAGTTATACTATTTATTTAGTGAGTTATAATAGATATTTAGTGAGCTATCAAATGTATTTTGTGATCAATATGATTTAGTATGGGATATCAATTATTCATAATAAAAAAATGAGTGAACAAACAATATAGTACATAATTTTAGTTAGCACATATACTTTTTTGTTCATATTCTAAGGTATGATATACTTGCGTTTTAGTGAGTTATGATTTATATTTAGTGAGTTATGGCATGTTTTTAGCGAGTTGGATTATATTTGTATTATACTGACTAAATATGTATAATACGAATGCACTTATATCATAACAAAAGATAATATAAATATTTCCTTCTAACATTATATTGCTCATTAAATATATTATATAGCTCACTGGCATATGTAGTATTACTCACTAATGTTGTATCCATGCATATAAAAATTTGCTGTGAATTTTTTTCTTATTTTTGTTTATTTTTACAATAAATCTGTATGCCTCTATTGAGTAAAAATACGGATAATAAATATACAAATTTTCAATTAATATTTATCTTAAAAATTAGGGTTTTATACAAAAATAGTGAACAGAGATCTATAATGTAAATATAAGTGTATGCCTTAATATTTCAATGGAAGAATTTTAAAAAATGTGTGTGCATATTTTTTTTTGGGAGGGGGAGCATGTACGGTATGTCATTCACAAATAAGTGAAGTAAATAATAAGTATTTGCTCATTGGTCTTCTCCACATTTGCTTATACAAAAGAAAAACAGAAGAAAGAAATAAGATAAAATAGGTTACAAAATTAAGGAACAATGAACAATGAAATAGAAAATAAGACAAAAAGAGAAAATTTTTTTTAACAAATATAAATTCTTTTAATGTGTAAAAAAATAGAAGATGAAAAGGACGAACATATTATGTCAAACTTCTGAGTGAACAATGTGTAAAAAAAGGTGGACAAAATAAATCAAAAAAAATCATGCAAACAAAAATAACGAAGAAATAAATATGACCATAATTGTGGGCCCGGGTGGACAAATGAGATGTCCACCGGTTACACACAATAATTTGCGTTTTGAGTTTGATAAAATTTGGCTAGAACAAATTACTATTTTTTTAATAGAATCCTTTTAAAAGCGTTCAGTGATTTTTATAGATAACTTTTGGCTAATGGGTTCATCAAGTTCACAGAGATGTACAACTATTCACAATAATTTATTATGAAAATGGTTGGCCTGGAATGTAACGACTAAGACGCGCATTAAAATGTGTTGGCATTTTACAATATATACTCCTTCCGGTCATTTTTTTTCTTTTTTTTGGGTTGTTATGTTTTTAATAAATCTTCCAAAATGTTTGCGAAGTTTTTATATTTGAACAGCTTATTAGCCCCTTGTTTTCCTTTAATACCCCTTATATTAATAAATTATAATTAATGAAAGTAAACTATAAAAATAGGTTAAATAAAAAGAAAGAAATGTTTCATGAAAACAAAGCAAAATGTTTAATTAACAGCATGAACGCTTTCACATCATAAACTAATATTGTACCAACACAGGTTGGTTATAGTGGTTTGGTACTTGATCCCCTTAAGTAAGGTCTCGGATTCGAGTCTTATAAATAGAGAAAATCTATGATGGGAGAATTCTACCCCTTATTGGGCCAACAGTAAGTTGACTCCAGTGAAATAAAAGATCCAAGACTAACAAAAAAAAAAAAAAACTAATATTGTTAAAGTAATAAGCAATGAAAATTCTTTTTGGACTAGTTTCTCAATATGCGTGTTTTGTTAAATCATGCAAATAATTGCTAGAAGAAAATAATAAAATTTCATCCTGTTGGCCTGGTTAAGGTATCATCTAAGAAAAGAATTATTTTATTTATGTTCACTAGCTGTGTTGCTTAACTAACTGTAAACGCAAATTTCGCGCCTAAAACAAATTAGACAGGAAATTGATATAAACAAATTTAATCATGTATTGATGTAGTGTGTAGGTACAATCTCTGAATTTAATACAATAAAAATGATCCTCTAATTCGATCTCCTAATGACTTGAATATTCCGAGGGCTTAATGCTTGATCTCGGTTGATGCAAATTAGCTGAAGAATTCTAAAGGTTGTTCTTGATTTTGATCTGCAAGTGGCTGATAGTGGTTTCTGAAGTTCTGCAAGTCTTGATCCTTCTCGCTTGGTAGCTGGATGCTCCTTGCTGTCTGAGCTCTGAATTCTGCCAATGCTGAATGTTGAATGTTGTTGGATAGATTAATCGATGCGAGGGCAAGGTTGCTTGATCTCGATCGATAAACTGGATGAAGAACTCTGAAGTAGACTTCAATTTGAGGTTGCAGAAGATGTTGAGCTAGCTGACTTTGATCCTTGTTGCTTGATAGCTGGATGTTGTCTGCAGTCTGAGCTCTGGAGTCCGTAAGATGTTGAATGTTGAGCTCCCTCTAAAATGAGGGGGGAGGATCCCTATTTATAGGCTCTGCCGGTTAGGGTTAGAGTCGGGTTTTGGGCCTAGGCCCAGTAATTATTTTCTTATTTTTAAATAAAGACAATAATTACTAATTTCTGCATCATCGATGACACGTGGCGGCTTTTGATTGGCTGCACTTAATTTTAACCAAGCGGGTCCACCAAAGTCAACGTGACACGTGGCACTTTATGGTTGGTCCATTTTTTACATGTGGCATCATCTGGTTCGTCATAGAATTTTTGCCTTCTACAAATGCCCCCTCGAGAGTCGGCCGCGTACACGAATTTTGAGTGTTTGAAGCGGCTGAGTCTCGAAAACTTGAAAGATGCTGAAAATTGGAGCTTTTTTTTTTTTAAAGTGGGCCGCCTCCTCCTTTGTTTAGACAAATGACTTGCCGACTTGGTAGATAATCCATACTGATTTTTTTTTTTGGAAGATAATTATGCTTGTGATAAAATTTTATCAACAACTTGCGATGAAATCTATCAACAATTTCAGGGATAGAATTTTATCAATAATTTGTGATAAATTTTATCAGTAATTTGAATGATAAAAATCTATCAACAATCTAAAAGGATAGAACTTTATCAACAAATTTAGATAAAATTCTATCAACAATTTTTCTGAAAACTGCTATAAATTCGTCTTTTGGCCTGCTGTCAATTCATCGTCTCTTCTTCCCCTTCAACTTAGCAACCCGGTTATGAACTTGAGTTCTCAACTTTCAGCCTTCTCTAACCTTTTGGCATCTCTCTCTCTTTTTTTTATTTTTTTATTTAGGGTTCTGGGAATGAGGCGCCATTGATGCAGAGCTTGGGAGATTTACTTGCGCTTCCCAGTGATCTCCATCTTCCCAGTGGTCTTTTTTCTGCGTCTTCTTTCTCGTTGCCGGAGAGAAGTATTTATTTTTTTGTTGTGATTATTTACCCCTTTTCTTCTTCTGTATATTTTTTTTGGTTTGTTTGCTTGTTTTTTTTTGGGGGGGCTCTCCATTGTTAATCATCACTTCAAAGAAGGAGAGGGAGGAGAGAGAGAGAGAGCAGAGGAAGGAAGGTAGGAGAGAGAGGGGCAGCCATGGCCATGGGGTCTTGACAGAAGCAGGCAGAACAGAGGAAGAGAGAGAAAGAAGAAGCGAAAACGAAGGGGCTACTGCGTTGTACCGAATTTTAACAAATTGGTCAAATTATTCCAGAGTGTTGGTCATAATGAGAATAACACCTCATCGTAATTGTGGATGCTTTTGTTTCGTTTGGTCGCCTTGCTTCTGCCGAGAACATTCTGTCCTCCTTTTTTTTTTTTTGGGCTGCTGAGACGTCCTGACCTTTTTTTTTTTTGTGACCTTTTTTTTGCTTTTTGTTGAAGGACTTAAATTTATGTTCTCTCTCTCTCTCTTTTTTTTTTTTTTTCAGGAAGCTGCTGAATCAACTTAAATTTCTTTCTGCCAGCCATGACTCCCCTGATTAGATCGCGAAGTGAGGCCGACTTCTAAGACGAGGAATCGTTTCTCCCCGTAGATTCGATTCTTCGCAGGCGACTCCCTCATTTAATCTAATTGGGGTCGACTTGAATTTCTTCCTTCCAGCCACGACTCCTCCGATTAGATCGCGAAGTGAGGTCGACTTCTAAGACGAGGAATCGTTTCTCCCCGTAGATTCGATTCTTCGCAGGTGACTCCCTTACTTAATCTAACTGGGGTCGACTTTGATTCCTTCTTTCCAGATTTTGCAAAGGCATGGATTTCTCCACTCAGATAGTGAAGGCAGAACTTCTCCGGTCAGATAGCGAGGACACTGCTCATCCGCTCAGGCAACAAAGACATTCAGACAATGAAGGCTTGACTTATACGATCAGAGAGCGAAGGCATTTAGTTTCCTCTAATCAGGCAGCAGAGACTTGGCTTCTTCCATCAGATAGCAAAAGCGACTCTTCCGATCAAAAAGAGAAGTCTTGGCTTATTCGATCAAGCAGCAAATGTAACTATCACGATCAGAAAGTAACAGCTTGACTCCTTCGATTAGAAGATGAGGCATGACTTATCCAATCAGACAACATAGGTGACTCATCTGATCAGACAGTGCAGACTTGACCTCTTCTATCAGACAGCGAAGGCGCCTCTCCCTATCAAAAAGCGAAGGCTTGGCTCATCTAATCAGACAGCAAAGGTGACTCATCCGATCAGACAGTGCAGACTTGACCTCTTTTATCAGACAGCGAAGGCGACTCTTCTGATTAGAAAGAGAAGGCTTGGCTCATTTGATGAGCCAGTGACCGCAATTATCCCGAACAGAAAGCAACATCTTGGCTCGTTGAATCAGACAGATAAGGCATCACTCGTCCAATCAGACAGCGAATGTGACTTCTCCAATCGGAAAGTGCAGACTTGACTTCTTTGAACAGACAGAGGCTTGACTCTTCCGGTCAGACGTGAAAGACATGGCCCTTCCAATCAGACCCTGAAAGCTTGACTTTGCAAATTGTCAGTGCCCGACTTAAAGGAAAAGACGACCAATTTTAAAGGAGGACGCCGGTATCGTTAATGCGAAGGAGGATGCGATCTTACTTTTGCCCCCAACTTGAAGGCTTCTAAAAGTTTGCGATAATTTGGTAGCCATTTGAAGTCTGTTTATATGGTTTGAGAATATGCTGAGTGACTTACAAGTCAACACCTTTGATAAAATGACTTGACAGTCTTTTATTTTGATGGCTAAGAATCTTGAACTCGATAACTTGGGAGTTCACTTAGTGACTTGGGAGTTCATAAATTTGTTGACTTAGGAGTTTAAAACTTTAGAGCCTTGAGAGTCATCAAGTTGGATAACTCAGAGCTTAAAACTTTCTTGACTTTAGAGTCTTGAGCTTTGATGACTTGATAGTCTTTTAATTTTGATGTCCTGAGAGACTTGAACTTTGATGACTTGAGAGTCAACTTCGTGACTTGGGAGTCAATAATTTTGTTGACTTAGAAGTCCTGAAAAAACACTTTGAAGCCTTAAAAAAAAAAAAGGGGCTTGGAAGTCCACGAGATTTGGTGACTTGGGAGCCTGCTAGGATTTTCTTGCAAGTCAGAGAGTTTTATGACTTGGAGTCTTCGCGATTTGATGACTTAGAAATCTATTACATCAATGACTTGAAGGTCCGTAAGATTGACTTGAAAGTCCTCAATAACTTAAGAGTCAACAATTCTATTTGTAAGAGTTGGATGACTGGATGGGCTTTGGGTGACTTGGAAGTCTTTGATTTTTACGGTTTGAGTATCCTGTGGGTGACTTGATAGTCTGTTCTGACTTGAGAGTCTAGGAGTTTGGATTTGGAAGTCTTAAGGGTGACTTGAGAGTCAAAGCTATTGATGACTTGAGAGTCGTTGAATTCACTTCAAAGCTTACAATTTTCTCGACTTGATAATCTTTAGGCAACTTGGAAGTCCTTGATTTTGATGACTTGAGTATCATGTGGGTGACTTGATAGTCTGTGCTGACTTGAGAGTTTAGAAGTTTGGACTTGAAAGTCTTAAAGGTGACTTGAGATTCATAGTTTCTTGTAACTTAGCAGTCTTTAGAAGTGACTTGAAAGTCTTCATCAATCATATAGTTACATTGACTTAGAGGTTTTGGAGTTTGTTGACTTGAAAATTTAATATAAATGACTTGAAAATCTTCTAATGTGACAACCTGGGAATTGACAAAATTTGATGACTTTGGAGTCTTTGAATTTGAATGACTTGATAGTCTCTTACTTTGCTAACTTAGGACTCTGAAACTTTGATGACTTGGTAGTCTGTGGCATCAATGACTTGAAGGCCTGTAAAGTTGACTTAAAATTCTTTGATAACTTGAGAGCCAAGAATTTTGTTTGTAAGAGTTGGATGACTTCGGAGTCTTAAAAGTTTGACTTGGAGGTCCATGAGATTTGATGACTTTAGAGTCTGTCAAGCGGACTTTGAAGTTTGGCAGGATCGACTTCGAGTTTTCAGAATTTGATGGCTGAGGTATTTGTAGAAGCTTACCTGCAAGTCTTAGTGCTTCTCAACTCAAAAGCCCGTAAAGGCTGACTTAGAAGTCTTAGAGTTTGGATGACTTGACAGTCTAACATGAGTGACTTGACAGTCTTCGAATCTCTACAAGAAGTGACCTGAAAGTCTGTAAATTCTTTGATGACTTAAGAGTCTACAGAGGTTGACTTGGAAGTCTGCCCCCTAAACCCCAATTTTGGATCACTTTCTTCCGAAGCACTTTCCGACATGATCTTTAATTGACGATCAATCAAATACTTCAGCATTTTTTGGTGCATCAGACTCAGAATAAGGACATTCTTTCTCTTCGGAGTCTCCAAACATGGAGTTTTCATTTCTTGACGATGCGACTGATTCATCATCATTGAGCCGTCTATCATAGTAGGCAATTGTAAGCTTCATTTCATGAGCTCGTGTTGCCAATTCTTGGAATGTTTTGGGCTTGTTTACTTACAAGGCATAAAGTATATCCCAATCTATCCCTCGGGCACACATCTCAACAGCTGAAGATTCAGATAAATGGTCTTTACACTTCAGAAAAAGAGCACGCCAACGATTAATATAATCGATAACTGGCTCGTTGTTCCATTGCCTTGTATTAGCCAACTCTGTTATGCTGACTGCGCGGCGCGTGCTATAGAAGTGATTCAAGAACTCACTTTCCATTTGCCCCCAGCTATCAATGGACTCAGAGGAAAGGTTTGTATACCAGTCGAATGCAATTCCCTTGAGGGATCGCACGAACTGTTTCATCAATCGATCACCTTCAGTGCCAGTGTTGCTGCAGATTTCGATAAAATGAGCGATGTGTTGCTTGGGGTTACCCTTGCCATCAAACTGGTTGAACTTGGGAGGCTGATAGCCATGGGGCATGCGAAGAGCATCTATCCTCTTCGTATAAGGCTTTGAATACAAGTGACTTTTGTGAGACTCTCCCAACTGAGCCTTGACTGCTTTAGCTATCAAAATTTGAATTTGCTCAACTGACATTAAGCCGAAGGATGAATCGTTCTTTAGTTTGCGTCGATCGTCAGACTCCTCGATGTGGTTAGACTCTTTGTCAGAATCTTCACTGCGTGAGCATTTATTGAAAGCTTCAGACGTCCGCTTCCCCAGGTTCTTTGTCAAATCAGCAATCTGTTTGCTTTGACGCTTGATTTGAGAATCTTTTTTTGCATTTTCCTTTGAGAGTCTATCGAGGGTGGCCTTCATATTTGCTAGTTGTTCCTCCAAGTTGACAGTCTCTGTCACCATGACTGGCATGATAACAGTGTCAGAGGATTCAACTTCAACCTGTGAGAAAACTGAATCTCTTGAAGATGTTGGTGAAGAATTGCTGCTACCATAATCATCATCCTCCTCACTAATAGGTTGGAAGACAGGATTGATGTAGGTTTGGAATTTTTCCAGTCCACATGGTAGAGCATTCTTTATATTGAAGATAGCAAGAGTCTTTAGCTTCAAATCAAGAAGACAAGCAGTTTAATTGACTCTATCAGTAGGCAAGTTGAAGCCAAAGTTTTGAGTTTTGCGTGACTGCAAAGTTGGAGTCACTGCTTGTTGTTTTAAGGTGATGGAGGCAGCAGCTTTGGTCATGCTCCTAGTCATCGCCCTGGCGCTTCGATTGTTAGATGCAATACTAGCCTTTGCAGATCCTTCAGATGTAGATTCGATATTCTTCTTCTTCAAAGCATTCTTGGGGGCCATGATATCTTCAAATGAGTACAAATTTTGTATTTTAGAGAAAGAGATGAGAGGCAGAGAGGTCCTACCGGGCATGCCAAATTTGTAAACGCAAATTTCGTGCCTAAAACAAATTAGACAGGAAATTGATATAAACAAATTTAATCTTGTATTGATGTAGTGTGTAGATACAATCTCTGAATTTAATATAATAAAAATGATCCTCTGATTCGATCTCCTAATGACTTGAATATTCCGAGGGCTTAATATTTGATCTCGGTTGATGCAAATCAGCTGAAGAATTCTGAAGGTTGTTCTTGATTTTGATCTGCAAGTGGCTGATAGTGGTTTCTGAAGCTCTGCAAGTCTTGATCCTTCTCGCTTGGTAGCTGGATGCTCCTTGCTATCTGAGCTCTGAATTCTGCCAATGCTGAATGTTGAATGTTGTTGGATAGATTAATCGATGTGAGGGCGAGGTTGCTTGATCTCGATCGATAAACTGGATGAAGAACTCTGAAGTAGACTTCAATTTGAGGTTGCAGAAGATGTTGAGCTAGTTGACTTTGATCCTTGTTACTTGATAGCTGGATGTTGTCTACAGTCTGAGTTCTAGAGTCTGTAGGATATTGAATGTTGAGCTCCCTTTAAAAAGAGGGGGAGGATCCCTATTTATAGGCTTTGTCGGTTAGGGTTAGAGCTGGGTTTTGGGCTTAGGCCCAGTAATTATTTTCTTATTTTTAAATAAAGACAATAATTACTAATTTCTGCATCATCGATGACACGTGGCGGCTTTTGATTAGCTGCACTTAATTTTAACCAAGCGGGTCCACCAAAGTCAACGTGACACATGGCACTTTATGGTTGGTCCATTTTTTTACATGTGGCATCATCTGATTCGTCATAGAATTTTTGTCTTCTACACTAACAAAGCTTAGAACTTTAAGAACGATTACAACTCTTTAACACAATACAAACTGCATGATTTCAAAAATGGAAAGTGGTGGCTCATAGTCATAGACGAAGTAATCGGATTTTGGGCGTCACAGATATTCGTCGGAGGGTTTGCGGAGTCAGGTTCGTACGTTGCATGCGGTGGAGAAGTCTTCATCCCAACCCGCCCATACCTACTGCCAGAAATGGGCGCAGGTTACAACCTTGTCAAGAAATTGGAGGACAATGCATATTGTAGTTGGTTTACTGTGGTGAATGAAAATGATGTTATAGTAAATGCCGATGATACTGAAGAATATGCGAATGATCCATTTACTTACAAAGTATGGGATCGCGGTTATACTGGTCGTGATCGTGGACATGTGGTCCTTTTTGGTGGTGCTCTTCGCTAGATTAATGAGAAACTAAGTAAGCATTGATCGATCAAATTCACGAAAGCGTAATGTTCAGAAGTATGAAAGTCTTAGCATGAGGTCTTGCTTTTTATCGTGTATCAGGATGGCTTAGCTTTGGTACAAATGACAATGCTGTGATGTAGGTCGATTATTGAGATATAGTTTAAGAGTTACAGTTGATCGTTCGTTTCAGACAAAAATTTAGTGACACGAAAGAAAATGGTTGGAGAATACAGCTAAAATTGTCGAAATTCCAACAGAACACAACACCAGGTTCTGTATTAGCGATGATGTGATTTAGAAGAGACGAATATTTATAGGTATAACATATGCTTGGACTCAAGGGATGACTGAAATCCTAACATAACCATAACTTTTCGTGTTTTCTTCTCATTTTGTTTTTTTTGGGGGGGGGGGGGGGAGGAGAGGGGGATTATAAGACAGTCCTTCCCTCCATAGGCCGGCACTGCCTAGTGGGGGAGGGGGGATCTTGCTTTCTATCGTGTATGGGGAAGGCTTAGCTTTGGTACAAATGACAATGCTGTGATATGGGTCGATTATTGAGATATATATTTAAGAGTTATAGTTGCTCGATCGTTCTGACAAAAATTTAGCGACATTAAAGAAAATCGTTGGAGAATATAAATTGTCCAAATTTCAACTAAACACAACACCAAGTTCTATATTAGCAATGATGTGAGGTAGAAGAGACGAATATTTATAGGCATAACATATGCTTGGACTCAAGGTATGACTGAAATCCTAACATATCCATTACATTTCGTGTTTTCGTCTCTTTTTTGGGGGAAGGGGGGCAAGGGGGGAATGATAAGACAGTCCTTCCCTCCCTAGGTCCGCTACTGCCATCGTGGGGAAGGGGGGATCGATTGGACAAATTCGGCCAATGCCCAACAAAAGACAAGGCCTGGCCTATTATTGCCCAGTAATATTCCTTGCTGACAAAGGATATGCTCCTCCTAGGACTTGAATGAGAGAAGTGCATATGTCCAAAGACTCAATCTAACCATTGTGTCAATGACACTTTGATTAACTTCCATGGTAATCGGTTTCCTGTGTATAGTAAACCTTTCCTGTACATGGCATATTGTAAACGAATCTCAACCAATGACGGCCAGCAGACTTTGGCGGACAGCAGGAACTGAGCAAATGAGAGAGCCGACAATGCCAGTCAGAGCATAAGCAATTGCACAGAATGGGAGTGCCTCGGGTTCTCTGGCTGACAGTGCTGCTGTTCCCAACCCATGAGCACTGAAAAAAAAAAAGTTGAACATTGGTAATTAGGACTAGTTTTGTAATGAGATTAGTCAATTATGATGAACTTCTTAACTTACCTAGACGCAGTTGCTATTCCTCGAGCAATGGGATCACGGACCCTTAACTTATCGAGCACAAATTGAACAAAGTTTGCCCCTACGAGTCCCGTTAGCACCACCACTGCTGCTGTCACAGATGTATTTGCACCTGAATTGCAGATCATACAGATTGAGTCTTTTCGTCAAAGTTCTTATTCTAGCATAGCTTGTATGATCTTTAAGTGTATGTTTCAGCGAATCTTATAATTTTGGATCATATTGCGTATATTATAGTTTCATTTCGCACTGAATGAGATCAAAGGAATGAAGGTGCTACCTTCAAAGAAGCTAACAATGCTGAGAGCCAGAGCCACGGTGATGCATCGGGGTAAGATCGACACAGTCAAAGAACGATCAAGCCCCACAAGACGTCCTGCGAGAGCTGTGGAGTATAATGAGAAAATTGTCCCGACTATGATAGAAGTGAAGATCTCCGCTGCATGCCTCTTCATAAGCTGGGAAGTCATCGGAAACCAAGGGTTATGCTCAATTAAGATCTTCATACCGATTCATTAGATCAATGGCATGCATTAAAGTATTGGACTAGCTAGCCTATTTTTCTCAAAAGTCAACAAGTCATGAAAAGTGTCTATATCCATGTTAAGACTACCTTAAATACTCGGTCCTTAATGATGTCACTAGGGGATCTTTAGTGTACCTTCCTTTGTTTGAACATTGAAAAGGCAAAGGAGATGATGACAGATCCCAAGAACCCCATCAAAACGTCACCAGCTCCAGGATCCCTTGACGCATTGGTAAGATAGCATCCTGCACAAGTTCATACAGCTAAGGCTCAAGTTTCCTAGACCCAAGTAGATGAATCGTTTGGTTGAGGTTGGGTTGGATTAATTTTGGAACTATGTTATGTCAAGATCGGGGGAGTTTCGAAGGGGGTTCAGCTCTGGTCAATTTCGATGTAGGTAAAAGTGGTGCTGGCTGATCTCATATATGTATGTTGGGGTTGATTATACTAAAAGAGCAGAGATGATACATGATGATATCAGATTTTCTTCTCTTGTATGTTAGGCAAGGAAATAGCGGGGGACTGTGAAACAAAGAAAGTTGCAGACCTAAAATTTCATCAAATCCGGATTTGGATATGTACCCATAAGCAAAGGCCGCAAAATCTGCAGATAGGGCACAACATATGATTGGATGAAGAACAATCTTGAACCCAGATGGCAACCTGAAACACAAGAAAGAAGAACAGAGTAGTTTAGTCTCTGTTTCGCTAGTCGAGTCGTGGAAAACAGACTCGGTCCTGATGAAGAACAAGTATTAATCCAAAATCAGACCTAGCAAACAGATTAGTTGAGTCGGTGATCTTGTCACGTCCTTTAGATCCAATCTTGTTTGGATCAATTGGATCTCAATTAAAGTCGGATTTCAAATTTGTTGATTTTTGGTTTAATGGGCCTTCCAGAGGAAAGTAACTTTCGAGAAAATCTTTGGATTTGGTTCGTCCAATTCGGGGTTTGAGTCCAAATCAAATAAGCCTATTACAGGTGTTGTGCTGAGTATATATTCCGCTCATTGGTTCAGATTTGAGACCTCCAGACAGTTTTGTTGGTCCTAATTTTACTTCGTGAGATGTGAAATTTAGTCTATGTAGTCGAGCGTGCTCTTATAACAAGAGGTGTCTGAGCTTACTTCTTACCTATGTGAAATTATCAAAAAGAACAAGATAAGTTCTCATGAGTAAAAGACGTGCCAGGCTCATGATTAGAGTTGGCGAATAGGTCGTTCGGTCCGAGTACCTATCGAATTAAGTTTGGATCCGGTCATATTTCACGTCAAAAGGCATTTTGGTTCTCTTCAGGTTAGGTTGTGTGATTTCCGATTCAGATTGACTTGGGACCAACTGATATTTGGTCCACTAAGCTTGTGATCCAAAAGAAACAACTTTACAAAAAATTTCGGTAGAATTTGGTTCGATTAAGGCCAATCCAATTTTGAGTGGGTCTGTTTTAGATGTGGAATTGGCTAATCATTTGGTTCAAATTTCAAATCTTGGATCAGTTTTCTCAGCAAGAAAGCTTACCGAGAGCCGATCATGCAGCCGAGGACGGTCGCAGCGAGTAAGAAGGGGAGACAAGTACGAGCTTTAGTGCCAAAGATTGCAGGATACAAGAACGCAATGATGAACGATACAATCAAAACCACAGCCCAGGACCAGATTTCTAAAGCAGAGAAGGGTGTTGGTTTTGGCATAGGCTCAGCAGGTATCATTTCCGTCCTCACGCAGTTCCTTACAGCAAGTGCTGTGAACGCAGCAACACATAATGAAGCCAGCCATCCTCCAACTACAAGCACATACAACTCATGATAATCAGATGGGGTGATTTCATTAGTAATTTGTATTGGACTGATAAATATGTTTATCATGGTAGCAAAGGAACGATGCCCTACATCAAATCACTCAAAGTTTAGTATAATAAGCTTTCTAGCATACGTGAAAATTACAATACTTGTATTGGTAATTAAGTTAAATTTGGGGTCAGGTTTTTGGTTTTGGTCCAGGTGAACAAGTTCCTCCCCTCCCAAACGGCCTCACACTCCTTTTAAATCTATAGGATCCATTTCATCGGAGTCGAGCTATTGTCGACCCCTAATAGAATAGAACTTTCTCATTAGAGATGTTTTTTCATTCATAAAACTCAAAACCAAGAGGCCGCTTGAGGAAATAAGAGGCGAACCACTTGAACCAACTGTGTTGGTAGTTGCCTTATTACATGTATACTTTTACTCGTTCTTCACAAGTTAGCTTTGTTGGTTCCACATTAGGCCATCCCCAGCCACTGGAATGAGTTCCAGTGGTGGGGCACAACATTCCTAAAAAAATAGAACTCAATACTTGCAGCCACATAAACATGCGAGGAGGCACGCGAGGCGGAATGGGGTAGCATTCCTTCCCTCGTTCCATTTTTTTTTTGCCTTTTTGTGTATTTTTTTTATTTTTTCTTTTTCTTTTTCCTTAAAAGTATTATCTAACTGATTAAAAAAACATATTATGTGTATTAGGTGGGCTCTATGACAAATATTTAATTTAATTATGAATGAATGAGTTCCATTGATTGAAAAAATAAAGGAATATGAGTTCCAAAAAAGTGAAACTTTTGCTCATGTGACAAGTCTGAATTCCAATTTTTGGAACTCAGGTTGAGAATGCTCTTAGCCAGTCAGTGGTAGTTGTTAAAGATTGATTAACATAGGTTAGTTTTGCTAGCTCAACATTAGCTACTCAAGTATGCAAAAGCTCTGAGATCCATGAATTCTCTCCTAGAAGGTTGAATAAGGTCAAGATGAACACAAATTTACACCGAACAAAGAAGTTTTCCCCAAAAACCTCTGATAAGAAAACATGATAGAAGCTAAGTAGTAAAGGGAACACAACGAACATAAGTAGGCAAAAGTGCAAGTACCTAAAATGCCAAGGATCTTGAACTCAGAAGCAGCAGGAATGTCTTTAACAACAATTGGCAAGACCACAAGAGATGGAACATAGAACAATGGAAGCCACCTATGAATGAACAAAACCGCTGGCTCAAAGAAGCTCATCAAGCCTACTGCAATGGCAGGGATCAACAAATCGAGGATGATGAGAACCAAAAACATGCAGAACATCCCAAACAACGCACTTGGGAATTCGATTTCTGCTGCTTCGAAAGCCTGCTTTAGTAGTAGATCCATAGCCAGCATGATCCCCAATGAGAAAATCAAATGGATTTTGGGCAATACCTGGTTCAGTAATAATGCATAAACTCAATATCACCTCAACTTTAAAAGTAAAAGAATAATGGAGAAATAAATATAAGTTCTAGTGATAATATATATCAATTTAAACTTATAGAGCATATACCTAGAGTTTTCATACTTGATCCCAAATGAATTTTTGAAAAGTGCGGGCACCAATTGCAATATCTCAACATTGATCCTCCTTTTTAAGGCTTCGTTGGGAGAGGATTAAGTAGGAATCAATAAGAATTAATAAGAATAATCACCCCTCCTTACTCTTGCTTAGGAGATCACTATTTCGAGTAAAGAAGAGTATTAAAGAGTAACTTTTAGTCCTTCGAACTCCTGTTTACTCTTTTTTTCTTACACTCCAATCTGGGATGTAAGAAAGGATAGCCTATATATTTTTTTGGACAAATTCATAAAAGCGACCAATTGTTTATCATATTAGCAGCAAACAACACCTTGGCATAAGATTTAATACCAAACATCCAAATAAGAGGAGCTACATACCCTTTCCTACCCCACCTTACTTTAGCTCTTTGTCACCTTTATTAACTCTTATCTCTGTTCTTCTACTGCCAAGCAGACCTAGTTTTTAAATCGACGCCCGAGGGTCCATTAATGGGACCCAATCAGAATTGTTAAATGTTTAAATGAATTAATTAGAATTGGCAAAACTGACCTGAGATTCGAAACCTTAACTGAATGACCCAGATCCATACCTAACCCGACATCTGAAATAGATTCACCCAAAGTGGACCCGAAACCTGAATTGACCTGAACTGAACCATACCTGACCCGAAATTTCAGATAAAGTTGCTTATTTTTGCATGATAAACTTATTGGATCAAAAATCAGTTGACCCGAAGTTCACCCAACCTAAACGGAACCGATCCTAAATATCGCTTAACCAAAAACATGATTCGACCCAAATTTAACCTGACCCGTGCTCGAACCGAATGGCTCATTTATCAGGTCTAGCCTTAACAGATCGAACACTACACACTATATAATCAAATGAGAATTTAATTTCCAACCAAAAATTAATGGACGTACTGTTGCAAGAACCCACTAAGTTAGAAGCAAGTTTAAGGCCTCCTAGTTTGTAAATGTGCTGTCTCTAGAGGGCCATTGGGGCCGGGGTAGCCCAAGCCAACACCCATTTAGCCACTAGCAGTGGGTCCGATTGTGTTGACGTAATTGACACCTGTGCGGTTTCGATTTTTCCGTGGATACAAATTTATTGGAAGTCAGCAACAAAAAAACAAGTATCACAAGAAAATGGTCAGAGCATGTCGACTTCGGATCATATTTATGTTGTTTGAGGTTGTTAAACATCACTAATCGTATATAGAACACTTTGATTGGACAATGACCAGAGCCAACGCTCTGTCTTGAGCTCACTGATGAAACGAAATAATATGCTAAACAACCATGCAAGACCAAGCGCCTATTCTTTTCGTTAGTAAATGACATTTTACCAGCTTCAACTAACCTTAATTCACTTCAACCCACTTCTATCAACTTTTACTTACTCTAATAAAAAATAATTCCAACTTCAATTAATTTCAATCGACTTTAATCAACTCCAACCCGTCTAATCTCCTTCGAGATTTCAACTAACTTGTACCCATCGTACCTAAAAAATATACCAACTTCAATCAACTTCGACCTACTTCTACCAGTTCTAATAAAAAAATACCAACTTCTACTCATTTTTACTAATTTCAACCAACGTCACTCATTTTTCAACCTCTATTTCCCAACGAAAAAAATAGGCCCGAGTGTGGGTTTTGTTAAGGCGTCAGTCAAGGAAGGTTAGTTCCCCCCCTCCTCCTTTCAATGATGATAATTTGTGTCTTATTATGATTCCTATCTCAGGGCAAGATTCAATGGGCTCACAAGTTTAAGGATTAGGGATAAATGGATTACAGTCTAAATGAACCATGCCCAATTGCCTGTTGAGATGAAGACACCCCTATTTACAAGGGAAATTTTTCTTTCAAGTTCAAACCTAGGACATCTTAGATAGAAGGTGTTTCACATAGCACCTAAGCTAAAGCTCATTGGTGGTTTAGAAAGGTAAGATGTAATATTAGAGCTCACAAAATTTCCCTTAGTTGATTAAGTTAACTATCAAACCACACAACTTGAACGCGAACGCGAACTCGAACTCGACCAAGATCTAAATTTTTTCAATTCAATCTTAACCAAAGTCTCAAATAATCCACCTTATCCCTAATTAAGAACGAGTGCATTATCTTAACAATTTTATTGGTTAAATTGACATTAACCTCTAAAAACAAACTTGTCATAAGTTAGGATTGCATGCATCTTAAAAAACTATAGGACATTAGAAAATAAATGGTTAGGGTTATAAAAGGATTAAATAGTACCTAAATAGTCTTATGAAAATAATTTGTAAGCTTGTCTTGTATAATAATTAGTGAACTCAATATGACCACCCTAACCGCATACTTATTTCACAACCCAAAAAAAAATAAAAATAAAAATTATATGACAATCATAAGATTATAGACCCAAGTTACATATACGATGGTTTTAGTTTTATAAAAGCAACCGATTATTTACATGATGCCCCTCAAACAAAAAAAAAAAATTCCTCCGCTAACATGCAACATCACTGAATCTATAGACCCGAGTTTGGAAACCATGCATGATTGCCAGAAACATAAAAGCTTACAAACAGCAAAGGAAAGATGCCCACATTTTGGCAGAGTTTGGCGGTAAAAGCAGGGGAATCATCATCTGTAGCAGAACCAATCGAACCCGAACTGATTGATTTAGGCAAAACATCTTGATTTCCACAACTTTTACAAGTACCCAACTGCCAAATAAATGTATTAGAAACAATTAACAAAGTCAGATTACCATTTTAAAGTTATAATCAACATTATACGGTGCAGAGACGCTTAGTTACCAAGGAATATTGATAGTCCCTGTCATCAGGGGAGAAAACAGAGCTCGACCAAGCGAAGCTCGTGCAAAAATGGCGGGCTAGTATGGAGGACAATGGTGATTTCTTTGCAACCACCAAGGTGTCCGCCATGGCAGTAGCAGAAGAAGGTTGTGAATTAAAAGCTCAGAGGGTGAAAGAGAGAGGGGAGGGAGGAACTGAGGAGGGAAGAGCAGGGAGTAACCAATTTTAAGTAGCGTCTTGGGTTTATATTGTGGTGGTATGCTTTCTGGGCTCCTATCGTGGGGTACGCCGTTATCAGCAGTTCTCAGAAAATTGACCTGTTTAACTGTCATGAGCTATGATCTTTTCTCATAAAACTAAGGTGTCTATTCATTGGCCGCCTGTTTACTCGACCTAAACTTCCAATGTGAACTGCTTTATTTGTACCATAATAAAGATATGAATAGGAAAAAAAGATGAAATTCCCATGGCTTGATCATGAAGATACTAAAATTCCACCTGTCCTTTGTTAATTGAAAATACTTTCCCTATCCTTCTCTGTTCTTTTCCAGTATTCCAGGAAGCTTCAGTGGCAAGAAAGAACTCCCAAGAAAAATGGGCACTTCACGCTGTATGTGTGCTGGTAAAATATGAAAACGACTCCCATCAGTAAAGGTTTGTATTCTTTTCGATGCTTTCCATTACAACAAACAAGTGTTCAAACATCAGACTCGGGTGAACCACAAAGCAACTACTGTACATGCAACGTGGCCTTGCTCCACTTGACGGTGTCTCATTCTTTTGGATGTAAGAACAGTTAAAACAAGGGAATCTGGTGAATTTAAAAAAAAAAAAACAAAAAGAGTGGTTGTATTCTAAAAACAAGTATGAGCTCATCTCCTATACTCAAGATTAGACTAAACAAGAACCAACTTAACCAAAACCTTAAGTTGATGGCTGAATAGAAGACCCATAAAGAGTTTATATTCTAATACGCTCTGTCACGCAAATATCCTTTGAGTTTGAAACGTGAGTGCTGCAAAGACCCCTACATACCTTGCGAAATAAATATGGGGAGGCTGTTGAGATTCAAAATTGAGACCTCTTACTTAGAAGACTCTGATATCATATTTAATGACCAACTCAATTAAAAATTTAAGATGATGGTTAAAGGTCATACTCTAAGAATCATGATTTCATGGTATTCATAGGTAAAATGGAAAACTATAGTAGACCTATAATTTTCACCCTAAAATTGGATTCAAGTGATTAATTTTCTGTCAACCCTAGTTTAAAATCTGTTGGATTGCCTATTACTATTGTTTTTTTTTTCTTGGGGGTAAATGACGCACAAAAATTTATGTATACGAAATTTAAACTCAAATATTTGATAACAATTTTCAAAAACTTTACGAGTACTGTAAGTAACGAGAGCAAATGATCAAATATTCTGTCGTAATGCCGTGCAACCCCTTCATAAACTTCCAAACTAAATCATGATTTGAGTTATGTGCAAGCCTAGAAAAGCTTGTAAGGATTCCAGCAATTTCCTCGAAACTTCGAAGAGCAAAATATCTTGGAACTTTGGCCTCTTCGAAAAGTAGGTATTGTGACAGAAGGGCCACCCCCTTCCAATATGCGAGCGACATGTTCCTCAGTTATTACTTCAAATCAAACAACAATGCTAAAATCTAGTCTACTCCAATACTTCAATTAATTTCACTTATTTCAATAAAGGAGTGACACAATTATGAGCTTTCACCAAATATATACTTTGCACGTAAGAATTTTACCATTTGGCCTTATTGTGTTTCCCTTTCGTGGTATTTGGCATCCAATTAAGCATAATCGGGTTACCACTGACTTATAACGACATAGCTCTATTATCATAACTAAAGGAGAATAAGTATCCAGCCACCTAAACCAATATATAATGTTGGTACCTTGCAAGACTCTTCTATCGTTAAATAAATGCGATACCTATTATTGTCCGAATCGTAGCTTGCACTATTATTGTTCAAATGGAATGAGCTGTGAGCACGAATTTTTGCGACCCTTGCTCAAAATTAGAAGCAACTTAAACGAAGGTAACTTCCTTGATCACGCAATCTGCTTAGTGACCGTTGTTTCTTTTTCTACAGTGACATCAACAACTCCAGAATTCAGGAGCGAGCTGTCCTACTATCCCTCGAACATGTTGGGCATGATTTCCCTCTTCAAGAAACCCATCCAAGAAATCAAATTGATGCCAACAACCTAAACAATTACGTAGAATCTGACAGAGACATTTTATCGAACACCTCCCGGGCGTTGTTTGATAACTAGTAACGTAAAAGCTTCCAAGCAATAAACTTTGATTTTCAAATGGATTACTGATTTGAGGGCAATGTATCAGGAGGGTAATTTTACCAATATGGGCTGCTGTTTAGCGGAATGTCGGAGCTTGACCAGCAGAGTTTGTGTTAAAAAAGGCGTATATACCAGAGGGTAGAATAGTAATTGCGTGCGACTGGCACGCGGTTATGTGACCGGGGTAGTTGGAGACGCCAATTGGGGGATGGGCTGAAGGCTATCACGTCGGGACAGGAAGCGAGAGAATAGTGAACGTTCACTATCGAAGTGGTGGGGTGATGGTGGTTGTGTTCCAAAATTCTACCATAATTAAGTATTTTTATAACTATAGTAATGAATAAATATAAACGATTCATTTAAAAGCGATAAATCTAAACTGTTCAAATTAATGACCTGTTACTTATTAAGTACATTAACTTATTATTTCTCCGTGTTCGATTCATCTTTCTTTCCATCCTCACAAAACGCTTATCATAACAAGGTTTTTGTTTTTAAGAAAATTAGTTAAAGCAAGTTAATTTAAGGGATCTCATCTCTCCCTTAAAATGAATATGCCCCTATTACCTCCACCCATTTTGCTCTAAACACGCTAATTTTCTCCAAATTCGATGAGCCATCTCAAGAATGTCATTTCTAGCATCACTTTGTTGTGATATACGTGGCCGGTTATAACAAGTTATTCTTAATCAAACCAACGGACATGATCCTATTATCGAAAATTAGCGATTTTAAGAAGAATCCTCGGTTATGTTTAGTTTTTATCTTAGAGGGGTGAGGATTGTTTATTCTTGATCCATTTTATTGATAACTAAAAAAATATTTTCTGATTTTTTTTAAAACTTTGGAGAGTTATATAAAGTAAATGCTTAAACTATTATATACTCTTTTCATTCCATATTGATAGTTAAATCTGAGTAATGTGTAAAAATAAGTACTAAATGCATTTTCATTGTTGAAATGGTGTTTCAACTAATAAAAATAACGTTAGGTTTTGAAAAAGTAAATTTTGACAATGAAACCAAACTAGATAAGAACATATTTTTGGTAATAAATTTGGATGAATGGAGTTTTTTTTTGTTTTTTTTTAAACAAGGGTAAGCAGATCAAACAATTAGATTTGTATTTCAGGATAATCCAATGAGTAACAAAAGGTTAAGGAGAAAAGAGTAATACCAAAGTTAAGTCAAAGGCAAAGCTCACGACTACCAATCTACACAATTTTCTCATACAAAGGCAATGAAATTGCTCCCCTAAGGATCTAACCTAGGGGAACCGTTGATTGGTGGCAATGACCATCATTTTCGTCATCTCATTGACTGTTCTATATATTTTTATATGAAATAATAGATAATGAATGATTTTTGACATACTATCTAATAAAACAGTCTCTACAATATATAACTGTAAAGTTATTAAATTTGAACCCCTTTCACTCTGCCTACACGGCAAGCTGTCTTGGAGAGTAGAATAGTTAGAAAGTAATATTAAATTTTAGGCCTGTTCGTTTCAGCATTTATAAAGCGCTTGATAGCCACTAACCACTCCTAGCTGCTTCAAAACTCTGGTAACCAGTAATCACTAGCGGTAAACGCCCAACCGCTAGTAAACTCTGACTAACCATTATTTACTATCTCTAAACGCTGGTCATAACTGTTATTAACTGCTGGTAACTGTTCACTACTATTCGTCACCGCTAATAAACGCTGCTAACCACAAAGAAACCACTAATAACCGCTAATTGCTAATTCTAAATACTGAAATGAACATACCCTTAATTTTTAGGTCATTGTTAGTAATGCGAACAAACTTATTAGTCTGTAACTATATTGTGAATTACCTAATTTAGTATAAGAAAAGAATGATTGGATTTGATTTTATCATGAAAACAATATGCATAAGTTAATTCGATGAAAACAAAAACAATTAACAGAAAATTAGCAAAAAATCTCAACGTCACAAACTCTACGAATTTTTGGGTTGTGAGACCAAATTATACTTAAGCTCAAAACAAGTAATACGCATGATTCCAATCTTAGTCTTGCCGTTATTCTATTGCTAAAAGTACAGTATTTTTCTAAATTCAAAAATTATATTACTAAAAATGAATTCTTTTTATGTTGCGTGAATCGTGTGATTTATTTCTTAAAGCCAAGTATTCAAAAATTATCTTATTCAACATGACATTTTTTTTTTTTTGGAGTTTATGCTACGTGGATCGCATGATATGCCAAAGCTTTTAGTATAATACCCCCCAAAATTTTTGTTTTCATTACTAGTATGGGCCCATGCAAAAGCACGGTGCATGTTTAAATAGACAATTGATAGCTATGTTATCAAAAAAATAAATGGATAGTTAGTGTAGACATAATTAATACTATAATTCAGAGAAGAGAAGGGAAAAATCCAATAAAAGAGTTAAATATACAGTAACGTCGTGCATAAACAATATGATTAACAATTGAAAATTATATCATTGTGGAAGAAGTCTATATAAGTATGATTGAGACATTAGATAGTGAACTTGGTACAAAACACGCTAAATGGGATGATGATAAGTTAATATGTGGCGCTAGTGATGAAGAATTAATCTCCTTCTCTTGTACCTGAAACAAAAATCAAGATTTAGTGATAATTTGAATAACAATGATAGAAGTGAAGTTTATATATACCCATTAGGTACATGGTATACCTAACATTAGTATGTCGTATATAATGAACCTCTTTCTCCGAATTGACTAGCACAATAAGAGCGATAGGAGCTTCTACTTCATGCTGGCGTGGAGCCTCTAGAATAAAAACCCAAGGTTTACCTATGTAATCATCTATAATCGCATAGAGCGATACACGACCACACACCTGTGGACAATAGTAACACGAGTTAGGCAATAGTGGCAATAACTTGGGTGAACATGATAAGCATTGACAATGATAATACCTGCACTGCATACATATCTAACTGTGTAACAGTCATATGTAAAAGAATTCGAGCATCCTCATGAAGAACAGTAAACTCTTTACAACCTGTAATATTTTGTAACACAACTTTGAAGATGAACCTGTATTTATAAATTAAGAAGGGATGGTTACACTAATGCAAGCATAAATTTGGGAAAGCATAGCAGAGTATCAAACAATAGCGAATCATGGATGTAAACCTATTTCGAGTCAAACTTGATGATCGGCATGTGCAGTACGGTACATTAAGCGCGAATACATAAGTATGGACACTTTTATTGCAATTAGTGTAAACGTCGTAAAGCAGTGGGCAGATTTCAGTAATATATGCAAAAATCCGAAAATATCTAACCTGGATATAATAAAATTGGGAAATTATGTGATATTGAATGAATGTATGTAAGCATAAGGAATATTTGTTGAATAAAAGTGTAGCGTACATTTGGCACAGTAGCATATTCATATAATCTAATCCGTTTAACTGCAAACAATTTCTCTAGATACACATGCGTAATGTTATTATATGCATGAAATCAAAATGCTTCATCACACCAGAAGTGCCAGAGTACCTAATACATATATGGAAAGTAACACGTGTGAAGCCAAGTGTATATACGTTGTATGAAATTAGAAACCCTAAATTAATAGTATACATTGTATATACCATACTTCAAAGTCTTTTGTTGCTTCAATATCTGGGTTTATGAGCAATCTACTAAAGGGAAAAGTAGAAACTTATATTCCTACATTTATATTACAGGAGAGAAAAAAAATTACTGAAATATACAATCAGAATAATGGAAATTAGATAATTTTGTAAATGAAATTATATCAAGTGGATATAAAGTTACCTTCATAATTTCTAATGTGCACTCTGAAAGTAAGAAGTATATTTTCAGCAGTCAAATATTACTGAATATAGGTGCCCTCAATTTTCGCAAAATCTCCCCATAAAGTCAGTCTCAATGAGTGCATCCTGCACAAATGTATGTATTAATCTTTATATAATTGGAATGTGACGATAAATATGAACAAATTTTAACTAATGACAATACATATTACATGTTACAAAGTAATAATTCCGTCCATGCAGTGCCTCTATCTCTTGTCCTTTCCAAAGGATATATAGCTACTACCATGCCTATGACGTCTATAGAACAATAGGGAATTTGTAAAGAATCCAAAAGAAATGCACGCATAAATTTAGATAGCAAACTTGACTGTGTGAACAATATGTACCAACATCATTATCAGGTGTTCGTAGACGTCAGGGGACCTTGGTGAATGGCACGAAAGGAGGTCGGTGCTGGTAGCGAATATCCTGACATTCTTCAATGACGCCAAGAAGTGTCGTTCTCCGCGTGAAGACCAATTTGTAAAGGTTAGTCACCACATTCCTTTCGCCATATGTAGCAGCATCAACTGAGAGTCCGAAGATATGATAAACCTAGCCAGCTATGAGTATGGACCTCCATCGAGTAATATCGGCATCGCCTTTTATGATGCCGAATATCTCATCACACTATAAAATAATAAAATGCATTCGTAAGCAACATACATGTATACGATAAGGACTTTTTTGAATACAACAATCCAATACCTGGTAGTTCATGAATATAACTTTCCATAATGTCTGTCGCCCATATATTCGAACAAATATTGCTCGCATGAGTCGAGCCATCATGGTTACAGATCTATTGCAATGGTTGATGGCACATATAGGCATAGAAGTATGTACTAAAGATGCCATTTCTGTAATCTTAAAAAAATTAAAGCAGATAGTATGGCATGATAATAAAGCAATAACCACAACATATTTGTGAAAAGAAGTATATTACTGTAAATGATTGAACATAGGTTAACTAAGCAGACATAATTTAATAGGTGAAACGAATAAATTGTACGATACAATAATCTACAAATGATTCAATACATTCCTGTACACAACATTTTTTGTAACATCTACTGAAACTCCTCTCTTATTACAAAGCAATACTTTTTATCTAAAAGGGGATGAAACACCTGACAGTGCAATATAAAGTTAACCATAGCTAAACACGGGCCTTGGAAGGTATACACCAACTTTATTCAAAGTTTGTCCCTGACTTTTGTTGATTGTCATTGCAAATGCCAGTTTTAGAGGGAACTACCTTTTTCTGAGTTGTAGATCTGGAAGATTGGATGGTGTTAAATCGATTCTGGGTATTAGGACAGTGTCTCCAACTTTTGAGCCAGATATTACTTTGGTCTCAATCACTCTATCACCCAACTTATTGACAACCAAGCGAGTACCATTGCATAACCCTATTGACTGATTCAAGTTTTTTAATAATATAACCGATGCATCGACTTTAAGATCTAAACAATGATTTAGTAATCCAGAAATCTTTAAGGAATGCAGTAATTCAGGGCACTGAAAGGACCACAATTGTTAGTGTTTGTAAGACTATCACAACTCAAATAGCTTTTCACATCTCCGAGAAGCATGGACAACATGATTGTGTTTATTTCATCGACATCATCATTTGTCGGTGCGAGAATCCCTCGTTCACGAAGATATGACCAATCTTTATACTTAGTATCAAAATCAGGGTAAATTGATGTGATCAAATTGTGCAAACCATTGTCGTCATTCCGTATGAGGAATTCTTCCGATATCCTAATCCAATTTGGCTCTCCATCATCTGAAATAGCAATTCCTTGCACTTGGCCATCTCCAACTTGTAACATCCATCGAGCAAATTCCTCTACAATGTGCATAATCTCGTTGGGTTCATCTATTCGTTACAGCTTCATGTTTATACGCAAGTGTAGAATCCTACATTCATTCCAGAATGTTGCTCGATGGATCGTAGCTATAACGATAGATTCACAACTCCCTTGTGCAATCCAAGAAGTATCTGTCTAAAATCTCCCCAAGAAGAACCAGTTTCCTGCCAAAAGCATTCTGATTATCACATATATCCTTGAGGTGACTATCAATGGCTTCAAATGCTAAACGATTCATCATTGGTGCTTCATCCCACACAATCAACGTTGTTTTACGGATCAGATATGCACGTTCAGACCTCTTATTGAAATAACGAACTGACGTCTCATTAGATTGTAAGGGTATTTTAAATGCTGAGTGGGCTGTTTTCCCTCCAGGTAATAGTGAAGAAGCAATTTCCGATGATGCTATGAAAAAGATAATATGCTTGTCTGATCGAAACTTGGAGATATAGTATTCCATAGAGATGTCTTTCCCGTGCCCCCACTACCATATATGAAGAACAATCTCCTTCACCTCTATTATGAGTATCAAGTACTTATTTGTACACACCCTCTTACAAAAACTTTCAAATCTTAATGTTTCCAGACTTGTATCATAATCAAGTTCATCAATAATAAGCCGATTTGTTGCATAAACTACTGCTTCTATAGAAGGGAGTGGCATTGGAGGGAAATTTCGCAGCGATCGTCCATTTCTATTTCAAGATACATTCTATCTCAAGTAACCAAAATTCTGGAGTTCGGTAGATGGTAAATCCATATATGGCATTCTCATTTGCCGTTGTATGGTATGTAGCAGGTCATCTGTTAGATGTGCCCAATGTGCATCCCACAAGCAATCTCAGAGAACATCAACATGGAACAAAACATATTCCGTAGTTGCACACCTGAAGCCCAGGTTGATGCTTCAGTTAAGGCAGCATACCATTCACCATCATCATCAAGCAAACCCAGTGACATGCATACTGACTTAAATGTTGGGCATAAGACACCATGTATGGTACGAATATCCTCAAAAGAAATTGCTCCACATATCTTTGTAAGAAGCATTCTCAAGTAATATCGTTCACCACAGTTTGAATGTGCAAACAGAAGTTGACCAATTGAAGAACCTTTTTGATGGACAGTCCAACTTCTAAAAGAATTGTGTCATACTCATTGCATGGGGAAGTTTAGATACGTGGTCTGTCGAGCTTGTGGGTACTTCTTATTTACTTCGAACCACATTGTTAACATTATTTTCTGCGCTTCTGGTTCATTCGCAATCCAAATATTCCTGGATTTCATCCCCTTCTCTATGTGGCCGAGATTGCTTACTATCACGATGTGTTGTATTGCCTTTAATGACAATAGTAGCACGATCATGTCCCTCATGTATATACTTATATAGGTACTTGATCATGCTACGGACAGTTACACGCTCGACATTGATGTGAGTGTCATATTTTACGCATAGATCTCTATTGTATGGGACCACTCATTGGTTATCAAACTCTCGTCTATTCACGACCACTTGTTGGGGAGTGCACTGCCTGCAGTATTGAGCAAAGCCATGCTCATCAAATATTGTTCGATTATAAAATCTTTTTGAATAACATTTTGAACATTTCCCGTCAATCAAATATGATACACATAGGCCATGTATCATGAATCGTGTGATAGTATCATATGCTATAGGGTCCATAGTTTGATTAGGCATTTCGGCACTAATTAGCCTATCAACATCTTCTGACGATGTGGGATTATCTTCCGGTGCAATTGTTAAGAGAATATGAGCATGGGGAAGGCCACGCTTCTGAAATTTAACAACATATACTTCTGTAAAAGATAAAGAGAGGGTAATTAGTAGATTGAATGTATTTATGAAGTAAAATACTATGTTTGACAATGTCAGGAACTCACCAGTAATGACTGTTCCAAAGATCATTTTCATCTTAAAATCATCGAGCAGTTGTCATAACTTAATTCTGAAAACTCGAGTTATTAGATTTGGTCTATCCTCTGATCGTTGACCAGATAATAGCTCGTTAGTGATTTCAGGTCAAGTTGGATTACATGTGAATGTCACAAAGAAATCAGGGGGCCCCATCGCACGACAAATTACAATTGCATCCTGATAATGTTGCATCATATAACGTGTCCCTCCAGTGAAAGAAGATGGTAGAATATATCTCCGCCTATTGATTCTGCATTAACGTCACCTGCATTAAGTGCATCTTAAATGCCACTCTACAATTCTGTCCGCAGGCGACCTTGATGGTTTTCGAACAATGTAAGCCTATATTGCTCAATGGCAACGCATGCATCTACGTAGAATTGTTGGCCCAATCGACCACTCTGTTTAATAACCACAGATTCACCGAGTAGGCCTTCGATGTGAAATACATAAAATTCCCTCATTGAAACCATTGACCTTGAGGTACTGGAGTTAGTCATTCTTCGGATGTTTGCACTCCATCCATCGGTACCTTATGGAAACAAAAGAGGATAGTGTAAAGGCATGTATGATAGATGATGCGCATCTATCCTCTATAAGGTTCCATCCCTTGTTTGAAGAATGACATCTCGTGGTCCAAAGTGCCCAGTTCTATCCCCAACTATTAGTCCCACGACCTCTTCTGCAGTGGGTCTAATATATTGTCGGCCCTCTCTGGCCTGGATGATGTGAATTCACAAATCAGGAACCTCGCCATGGTCATGTAACATGTCGCGAGCTCTTCTGAATACAGCGACATACAGATTAACTGAATCCAACATTTGTTGCAACCCTTGCACAATGTCAGATCTAACGCCAGAATGACCAGATGCCCTAATT
>JAKOGI010001242.1:268938-276568 GCA_029747015.1 Carnegiea gigantea
TCTTAATTGTGAGGCTTAGTAGCTTGATCTGGTTACTTAGGTTCCCTAGTCGTTATTGCTTCAAGTTTAGAGCGTGACTTTCCTTGTTTTATGCTTTAGGTCTCCAAATGGTTATCTCTTCAAGTTTTCCTTGATTTACTTCTCTTTGTTGAGGTCCTTTTTATTACCTAGTTAAAATTTTCTAGATCAAGTATTTTCTTAGGTTTAGGTAATGTTAGTTTTAAAAATTTCAGTTACCTAAGTCTTTCCATCGTCCCTGAGGAAACGACCTTTAAGTACTACACAGAAAGCTTTATACTTATGGTACTTTTAATTTAGACTCGAAATATCCTAACAAGTTTTTGACGCCGTTGACGGGGACGACGGCATTAGATTAGGTCGCATTTTCTTTTCGTAGCTACTTTGGTATTAGGTTGCTTTATTACGTTAGTAATTGTGACTTGATTTAGTACGTTGCTTGAATACTTCAAAAATCCAAAAAGAAATAGAAAAAAAAAAAAGATCAAAAATAGGACATTTTGGTGAAGGTGTGGGGTTTATATGACTAGTTGGGTTAGAGACTCTGAAAATTAAAGACTCGCTAGAAGTGAGCCCGACCCAGACTTAGAACCCAAACCTGAACTTAAGCTTGAGTTAGAGAACATGGCACAAAAAAGGACTTTGAGTGATATTCTCTATCCTCTTAGGATTGCTTTGCCATCATGTTTTGTCATGCCTAATCTTGCACCAAATGTGACCTTCGAATTAAAACCTCATTATACTCAGATGCTCCCTAAATTCACAGGTTTAGATGATGCTTATTTGTTTTTGAGGGAATTCGATGAGGTTTGTTCTATGATACATTTTTCTAATATTTCCATTGATGTTGTGTGAATGAAATTGATTCCTTTTGCATTGAAAGATTCTGCTAAACGTTGGATGTATGGCTTGACTGCTAATTTTGTTACTGCTTGGAATGATTTTGTAAGATTATTCTTAAGAAAGTATTTCCCTAATGCCAAGACGGTTAAGTTGAGAAATGAAATCAATCAATTTATGCAACTTGATAGGGAATTATTTTGGAAATATTTTGATAGGTTCAAAACTTTGTTGGCCCAATGTCCCCGTCATGGTTTAGACCAAGCACGTTTGTGCCAGATTATATATGAAGGACTTGACCAACAGAGTAGGACCATGGTAGAATCCATGTGTCAGGGTAGCTTTCTTTCTAAGAACCCCACAGCTGCTTGGGAGTTTTTAGAGGACTTAGTTGAGAAAACCATGCAATGGAAAATTGCTCGTGATGACAGCCTGAGTTCTAGGTTTGCAAGGGTTGGGTTGCATTCTGTTTCTAATGTAAGTCACTTAGAGTCTAAGATTGCTGTTTTAGAAAACATGTTGAAGGGATTATCTCCCCAAATTTCCCTGTTTTCTCAAACCTCTATTGTATCTTGTTCTCATTGTCAGGCCCTAGATCATTCTTTGAGTGTTTGTCCTTATTTTGCTCATCAATTAGCAACTGAACAAGAGCAAGTGAGTATGGCCTTCCAGAGACTTAAGAATGACTCTTCTCCCCTTATTACAACCCACGGTGGAGGAATCACCCTAACTTTTCATGGAATAGTAGACCAAGTGCTATAATTCCTAATTCTCAACCTAGGATGTTTCTTAGAAACAACTGCAAACCCATCTCTCATCCTTTAAACTCTTTTCAGAGACCGACTTTTTTAGGTGTACCCGATGCATATAGACCTCTACCTCCCATAGCTCAGGTTCAACCTCCTCTCAATTATACTGACATTGATAAATTAGTGAGGAGAATCAATAACAATGTGGAGAGAATGATTAATGCTAACATCGAAAGAATGATAAGAATGATGACTGAACAGTTTTTCAGTTAGCATCATCTTCTAGGGAACCAGGTACTTTCCCTAGTCAACCTGAGGTAAACTCTAATGGTCACGCCTCTCCTTCTTCTGGTAACCGTAATGCGCCTGTAAGGAAAGTGAATGCGGTTATATCTCTCCGTTCTGATTGAGATGTTGATAACCAGGTCAGAAATCCTAATGAACCTTGCATGTACACTCACCAATTCTTCCAAAATTCTTCTCCCTCTTCTCCTTCACAGACTGGTTCATCCAGTCAGTCAAGGAATGCTACTGATGGTGTTCTCAATGCTTCAGATAGTCCTTCCTCTCATAAGTCTCCTTATAGAAAAGAGGAGCTTAAAGAGAAAGACTCCTCTGACTGGGCAAGTTCTTCACTTTCTAGGGATTCTTCCTCCCCTTCTTCTTCTAAGAAAATCCAGATGTCTTTGCCTCCTTTTCCCCATAGGCTAAAGAAGGAAGATCAAGATCATATTGAGAAGATAAGAGAGACCTTCTCTCAAGTAAAGATCAACATTCTCTTGCTGGATGCTATTTGGCAGATATCTCCTTATGCTAGATTCTTAAAGGAGCTATGTATGATCAAAAGAGCAACTGGTGTACCTAAGAAGGCTTTCTTAACTTCTGCTGCTAATTCTATCCTTTCTGAAATCCTGATAAAGTGTAAAGATCCTAGTTGCCCTATTGTGTCTATAGTCATGGGAGACCAACTCATTCAAAGAGCATTACTTGACCTAGGGGCTAGTGTTAACTTGGTATCCTTTACTGAATATGAGATGTTAGAGTTAGGTGAGTTAAAACCTACTAAGATGTCATTCAACTGGCTGATAGATCGACTAAGGTGCCCAGGAGGATAGTCGAGGATGTGCTGATTAGAGTGGGTGAATTTATTTTCCCAGTGGACTTTGTTGTGATTGAAACTGAGAAGGTGCCCAACTTAACTAGTCAAGTTCCTATAATTCTAGGATGTCCTTTCTTGGCCACTGCCAATGCCCTCATTAATTACAGGAATGGTAGGATGAGAGACTGTCTTTTGGCAACATGACTGTGGAATCGAACATCTTTAACATGCAAAGACAGCCCTCTAGATTTGATGATATAGAATTTTTCACTCTTAACTGGGTAAGGAATTCTGTATTCGATGATACTTTTGATGATGTATTCACTACTGAGTATGAGTCATTTCTCATACATGATGAGCCTGAATATGATGTATTTGAGTTTGATGACTTGTGCTCTACTGCTGATTATTTGCTCACTGTTGTTTCTAAATCTACCGTTGAATCTATTTCCCCTGTTGCTCTTGAATTGAAACCTCTCCTTGATTCTCTTGAGTATGCATTCCTAGGACCGATGAATCCTTACCTGTCATTATTACTTCTGATTTGGATCGGGACAAAGAGGACAAACTGATTTCTTTACTTAGAGAGAACAAGGAACCTCTAGGATGGACTTTAGAGGATGTTAAGGGTATTAGTCCTTCTATTGTGCAACATAGAATTCATTTAGAGGACAATGCTAAGTTTTACCGTGATCGCCAAAGGCATTTGAACCCCACCTTACAGAAAGTAGTTAAGAAAGAAGTGTTGAAATGGCTAGACCATGGGATTATTTATCCTATTTCTGATAATGAGTGTATTAGCCCTGTTCAAGTTGTTCCTAAGAAGACCGGTATTACCGTGATTAGGAATGATAAGAATGAGTTAGTCCCTACTCGAGTTCAATTTGGGTGGTGTGTGTGTGTATAGATTATAGAAAATTGAATGTTGTCACTAGGAAAGACCATTTTTTCCTTCCCTTATTGGATCAAATGTTAGAGAGGCTGGCTAGACATTTCTTCTATTGCTTTTTAGATGGATATTTCGGCTATACCCAAATCTCTATTGCTCCTGAGAATCAGGAGAAGACTGCTTTCACTTGTCTATTTGGGACATATGCCTTTAGAAGAATACCGTTTGGACTGTGCAATGCCCCTGCTACCTTTTAAAGATACATGATTTCTATTTTCTTAGATTTAGTTAAGCAATGTATGGAAATTTTCATGGATGACTTTTCTGCATTTGAATCTTCTTTTGATAATTGCTTGTCTAATGTGAGAAAGGTGTTGGAAAGGTATAGAGAGAAAAACTTGACTTTGAACTGGGAGAAATGTCACTTTATGGTTAAAAAGGGTATAGTTTTAGGACACAGTATTTCTCGAGATGGAATTGAGGTAGACAAAGCTAAGAGTAACTTGATTGTTAACCTTCCCCTTCCTACTTGTGTGAAAGATGTGCGATCTTTCCTTGAACATGCTGGCTTTTATCATCATTTTATTAAGAACTTTAGTAAGATTGCAAAGCCTTTTTCTAATTTGCTAGCTAAGGATGTGCTATTTTATTTCTCTGAAGAGTGTCATGAGGCATTTCCTAAGCTTAAGGAGGCCTTAACCTCTGCTCCTGTTCTTCATCCTCCCATCTGAGGAGAACCATTTGAATTGATGTGTAACGCATCTGATTATGCTATTGGGGTTGTGTTAGGACAGCATATTGATAAGAAGCCCCATGTTATTTACTATGCTAGTTACACGTTGAATGATGCCCAGCTGAATTACACTGTTACTGAGAAAGAATTTTTGGCTATGATCTTTGGTTTTAAAAACTTTAGACCCTATTTGATTAGGTCACATGTGATTATTTATACTAACCACTCTGCTCTTAAGCACCTTCTTTCTAAGAAGGATGCTAAGCCTAGACTTATGAGATGGATTTTATTTTTGGAAGAATTTAACTGTGAAATCAAGGATAAAAAAGGTTTTGAAAACCTTATAGCTGACCATCTATTTAGGATCTTCTATGATATTGAGAGTGAGTCCAGTGTTTCTGAGTGCTTCCCCAATGAGCAATTGTATGCTGTTCATCCTGATCCTTGGTATGCTGATATAGTGAACTACTTAGTTGCTAGTAGGATCCCTAAGGGTTGGACTAAGAATGACAGAGATAGATTCTTCTACCTTATGAAGTTCTTTGTTTGGGATGACCCTTATCTATTTAAGTACTGCTCTGATTAAGTCTTTAGAAGGTGCATTCCTGACCATGAGGTGAGAAGTGTCCTTTTCTTTTATCATGACCAGGCATGTGGGGGGCATTTTAGTGGTAGGAAGACAGCCGCCAAGGTTCTTCAATGTAGTTTTTACTGGCCTACTTTGTTTAAAGATGCATTTGAGAATTGCAAAAGTTACCCCAGATGCCAACAGTTGGGTGGAATAAGCATGAGAGATATGATGCCACTGAACCCCATCATTGTTGTAGAGATTTTTGATGTGTGGGGTATTGACTTTATCGGACCATTTTCATCTTCTTTTGAGAATGAGCACATTTTATTAACTATAGATTATGTTTTTAAATGGGTTGAGGCCATCCTTTCTAGGACTAATGAAGCTAAAGTTGTTGTGAAATTTCTTAGGGAGAACATCTTTGCTCGATTTGGTATGCCCCATGCCATCATTAGTGATCAGACCACCCAAAAATTGATCTTTTGATGCCATATTGAAGAGGTATTCCATAGTCCATAGGCTTGCTACTCCTTACCATCTCCAAATTAGTAGCCAGATTGAAGTGTCCAATCGGTACATCAAGTAGATTTTAGAAAAGACAGTGAGTAGGAATAGGAAAGACTGGGGTGATAAGCTGGTGGATGCTCTTTGGGCATATAGAATGGCTTTCAAAACTCCCTTAGGTACGTTACCTTATAGGGTAGTTTATGATAAGCCTTGTCATTTACCTGTGAAGATAGAGTATAAAGCTTGGTGGGCCACTAAGAAGCTCAATTATAACTTGACTGAGGCAGATGAGGAGAGACTACTGCAACTGAGTGAGCTTGATGAGATTAGAGTTGAGGCTTATGAGAGTGCTCGATCTTACAAAAAGATGGCAAAGTTATTTCACGATCAACATATTTTTAGGAAAGAGTTTGCCCCGAGAATGAAAGTACTCTTGTTTGACTCTAGGCTTCATCTGTTTCCAGGGAATTGAGGTCCCGATGGACGGGTCTTTATATTGTCTCACATGTGTTTTCCTATGGTGCAGTTGAAATTCAGGATCCTTAGAGTGGTGCCACCTTCAAAGTGAATGGCCAGTGTTTGAAACCATTTCTGGAGCTGCTGTGCCGAGAAGAAGTGGAGTGTCTGATACTCCATGAACTGAGTCATGATCGGTGATTGTGATATGAGATAGGTTGGGTGTACTTAGCACCTGACCTGGTTTACTCGAAATTTCTTCTCTTCTCTCTCCTTCTCTCTCTCTTTTCTTCTTTCTTTATTTTATTCCAGTTTCTTTTTGTATAGCTGATTACTTTTCTTTTTCTATGATTGGTTGTTTTGTTTTTGAGTCTTGTTTTTATTTTTGAACATGTGTTTTCTTTTTAGATTTTTCTTTTTGATCTTTATGTGTCTCTCCTACTCCCAATGAGGACATTGTGAGATTTTGGTGTGGGGGTGGGGTGCCCATGTGTACATACTTTTTTTGGAAATTTTTAAAAAATTCAAAAAGATTTTCGTTTTGTTTTTGGGGGATGTTTGTACTTTTTTGAATTAGCTTAAGTCCCCTGTGCTTTAGTTATTAGCTTATATGTAAGCAGGATGTGCATGATAGGTCTCCACCTTCAGTGTGTCATTCTAAGCCCTAATTCTAACTCCAATTATTCATTATAGATTGTGTAATCCAATCCTTGTTTGTTCATTCATCATTATCTTTAGGTCTTAGACTTCCATGAATAATTCTCCCACTTACTTGTAACACGAGTACTCTGGTTTTTGCCACTTTCGGGAAAAAAAAATATATATAAATGTTATGAATAAAGAAGAGTAAAAGAAAAAGAGATGGGAGTAAAAATTTGGAATGATAAGTATCCCTTTGAGGCATGCGCTACTAGGTGTTACCCTTTGAGACAACACTGCTACTGGGAAAGCTTGCTTCTAATGTTAATATGATAATAATGTAGTTGTGTTAGTTAAGTGAGATTGAGTTGATTCTGGTGAGCTTAAGTCCTAGGAGGATGATACACTTACACACGAGCACTAGGATGGATTCACAGATTTGATGTATAGCGGGGTGAAAAATTAGTGTCTTGATGTCATTTATCAGGGCTTTGAAGTACATTTTGTATATATATAGTCAATAACTTGATTACATGGGTGATTTAATTGATTAGAGCATGTGCATATCTTTTCCTAATTTTGTACATATTAGATTTGAGAAAAAAACCAAGAAGATTTTCTTTCTTTTTGAAATAATTTTTGTGGGTATTTCACTTGAAAACCTTCACGAGACCTCACGAGTCCACTTGGAAGACCGAAAAGGGCTTGTTGCATATGCTAAATACAACTGTGATTCCTACGACAGTGAGTTAGGACTTTCTTTTTCTTATTTTTTATTTTCTTTTAGTTAGTTTAGTTTGTTTTACTCAAAGATGAGCAAAATGTTGGTGTGGGGGTATTTGTTCGTGCCAAAAATGTATTATTTTTGCGCCTAATTTATGCTCATTATAATTGCTGCTTTTAGATTTTTATTTGATTTTATTTTGTTTTGCACATATCAAATGAATGTGGAAAAAATGCAAAAAGAGATGAAAAATGTCGGAAATAAAGCAGTGGGCCAGATTACTAAAACCCGACCCAATCCTTAGCCCATTATTTTGTTTAGCCCAAAGTGAAAGAAAACAAAGAAAAGGGGGACAATAAAACCTAAAATCTACCCAACCCATGTGCCGTGCACGTGACTAGTGAA
>JAKOGI010001243.1:5000-102500 GCA_029747015.1 Carnegiea gigantea
CTTTTCTTCTTGGTTTGTAAGTAATTGCAAGGTGATTTTCAAGTTTTATGATGATCTGAGCCAATGCGAGGAAGAAGAAGAAGAAGAAGAGAAGAAGAGGCAAAAAATGTGTACTCTAGAAAATGTCTGAATAGTTTATTTCATGAAGGCAACTTGCCTTATATACCAGTATATGTCGGTGGATTAAATAAAATGAGAGTCCTAATATCAATACAAATATATTCTACACCCCCCCTTCAAGTTGGACTTGTGAAAGATACAAATCCTAACTTGGAACTAAGATGCTGATGCTTAGTAGAAAGTAAAGGCTTGGTGAATATATCTGCGAGTTGATCTTTGCTACTAACATGGGATGTCTGGAGAAATCCTTCTTGAAGTTTGTCTCAAACATAATGGCAATCCATATCCAAGTGTTTGGTACGATTATAAAAGACCGGATTGGCTGCGATGTATTGAGCAGCTTTATTGTCACAATATAAGGTGACGGGGTAGGAGATCTGGACTTGAAGATCCTGAAGAAGATTGGCCAACCAGACAAGTTCACTAGTTGTATCAGACATAGCCCTGTATTCAGACTCTGCAGATGATTTTGATGTTGTTTTCTGCTTCTTGGTCTTCCATGATACCAGGCTTTGTCCAAGAAAAGTACAATATCTTGTCAGTGACTTCCTACTAAAGACACAGCTGCCCCAATCTGCATCTGTATAAGCATAAAGATCCAAGGTGTTACTGGAAGGATAAAATAGTCCAACGTTAATTGTTCCTTTAAGGTACCTGGCAAGATGCAATGCGGCTGCCATGTGTGGCTCTCGAGGAGTGCTAAGAAACTGACTGAGGTGTTGTACTGCATAAGATATGTCTGGTCTAGTTATACCAAGATAAAGTAATCTACCAATTAATCTTCTATATGTCTCAGGATTAGGTAGCAATCGTCCAGCATCAGTAGACAATTTTAAGTTCATGGGAAGAGGAAAGGGAGCTGTTTTACAATCGGAAAGACCAAGGTCTTGCAATATATCAAGAATATACTTACATTGGTGGAGAGTAGTCCCAGCAACAGTTCTAGACACTTCAATACCAAGAAAATATCTCATGTGACCTAAGTCCTTTATAGTGAATGTCTGATGAAATTGTTTCTTAAGCTCAATGATACTGTGGTCATCTTGCCCAGTGATCAAAATGTCATCAACATATACTATAATAGCAAGGAATGAACCGGAGCTCATTGTTCCCTTACTGAATAAAGAATAGTCATGTTTTGATTGGGAAAAACCATTTTTAGTTAGGAATTGAGTAAATTCTTTGTTCCATTGTCGAGAGGCTTGCTTAAGACCATATAAGGATTTATTTAACCTGCATACTTTCCCTTGTGCCTTTCTATACCCTTCTGGAGGTGTAATGTATAATTCTTCATCTAGGTTGCCATGTAAAAAGGCATTGTTAATGTCTAACTGATGCAGTGGCCATCCTTTAGTGGTAGCTAAGGCTATCAGAACTCTCACAATTGGCAATTTTGCGACTGGAGAAAAGGTGTGTTTGTAGTCTTTATCTTTTATTTGATTGAAACCTCTTACTACACTGGCCTTAAATCGTTCAATGGTTCCGTCAGGCTTAAATTTAATTTTATATACCCATTTTGAGCCAATAGCCCTTTTTCGAGGGGGTAAGTCAGTGATGTCCCAGGTATGGTTTGCCTCTAGAGCTGCAATCTCTTCATCCATTGCTACAATCCATCTAGGATCTGTTACGGCTTGGGCATATGTGTAAGGTTCTTTGATGGATAAGATATTGTAGAGGGAAATAATATAGTCTGGTTGATAGTCTTGGAAGTCTCTATCTTTAAAGAGGGGATACAAAGTGTGATTTTGAGTTTTTACAGAGCAAGCATAGTCTTGCAACCATTGAGGTGGTTTGTGGGGTCCTGTGGTTCTTCTAGGAATGTTGAGTTGGGGTTGTGGTTCTGATGGTGATTGGGGTAAGGGAATGTCTTCGGTGGGTAGTTGTGTTTGGATGGGAGATGTAGGAGTGTCATGGTCGACAATGGGAAGGTAAAGATCAGCCCCAGTAGAGTGAGGAGTAAAGGATCTTGGGTGAGATAGTGTTTCAGAGGTTTGTTTGTGGAAAGGGAAAATATGTTCCTCAAAGCTCACATCTCTGCTGACAAAGACTTTATGGCTATCAATGTCATATACCTTAAAAGCCTTTTGTCCATGAGGGTAGCCAAGAAATATACATTTTCTAGCCTTCGGTGAGAATTTGTCAATATGGGGAGATAGGTTCAAGGCATAACACAGACATCCAATTACTTTCATGTTGGATAGGTCAGGTTTTATATTGAATAAAGTCTCAAATGGAGATTTCCACCAAAGTATTTTAGTTGGCATTCGATTAATGATATAAGTAGCAGCAAGAATGCAAGAACCCCAAAATTTCGAAGGAAGATTAGCATGAATCTTCATAGCTCTAGCAGTCTCAACTAAATGTCTGTGTTTCCTCTCTACTCGACCATTTTGTTGGGGAGTGCGAGGTACACTTCTTTGATGGATAATGCCATTTTGTTCAAAAAAGGATGAACATAAAGACTGAAAAATTTTAGTGCCATTGTCAGATCTAAAACATTTCACATTTGTCGCAAATTGATTTTTGACATAAGCAATGAAGCTCTGAATGTGGTTATGAACTTGTTGTTTATTTTGTAGCAAATATACCCAAGTGTATCTAGTGCAATCATCTAACAAAGTAAGGAAATAATAAGCTCCACTTGTGTCTGCAATGTTATATTTCCCCCACAGATCAACATGAAAAAGATCAAAAGGTTTAGCAGCATTAGAAGTACTGAGGGGAAAGGGCAGTCAATGAAACTTAGCTAATTGGCATGTATCACATATAAACTGCTTATTTACTTTGTCAGTCATGTTGACTGAGTTGTCTACGGGATGCTTACCGTTTAGGGCCTTGAGCACTTCTTGACACACAGCATTTACCAGGGCAGCATTTACAGGGGATTCTTCAGAGGGGTAGGTAAAATTGTCGAGAGGAGTACCTTGAACACCAACATGAGCAGCTGTCTTCATCTTGGACCCGAATTTCTCCTTGTACCAATCTGGATAGCCGTGCAGCTTAAAGCATTGATCAGTTTGGTGACCTCTAATCTTGCAGTGGTCATAATATTTGTCATTCTTGCTCCTCCTTATGTCCTTCTAGTGGATTTAGGTCCCTGCTTTTGGATAGAACAAGCCTTAATTTCTTAGTGCCCCTGCATCCCACCACTCACTTGTCTTTGCTTCTCAATTTGCTGAATAATGTAGTAGGCGCGATTAATAGTTGGTAGAGGATCCATGGCTAGGATTTGACCCCTCACAGTGTCATAGCCAGAATTCAATCCCATGAGAAATTGAATTAGCTTGTTTCTTGAGTCCTTTTCTTGTAGTTTCTTCATTAAACTACATTTACATTCTTTCAAGGCACCACAAGAACACACAGGAATTGCATCTACATCTTGCAACTCATCCCATAATTTTTTTAATTTGGAAAAATATAGAGAAAGCGGTTCGTTTTCTTGAGATAGTAGGGTAAGGTTTATGTGGAGTTGATATATCAAGGGTCCGTTAGCCTCACCAAATCGTTTGGCTAATTCTTCCCAGAGATTCTTAGCGGATTGAACATACATGAAACTATCAGAAATTTCAAAGGCAAGGGAGTTTAATATCCAGCATCTTACCATGTAATCACACTGAAGCCATTTCTGCAATTCGATTGTCCCTTCGGCAGGTTTATCAATGGATCCGTCAATGAATCCTAATTTTGATTTTGCTCCAAGCGCCATGCGAGCCGATTTACTCCAACTTGGGTAATTCGCCATTAAACTGCTTGCTCGTCAATTGCATTCCTCGATGGTCTGATCCGAACAGGTGGTATGGATCTCCAGATGATTCTTGACTGACAGTTGCGTTTTTGGCTTCCATCTTGATTTGAATCAAGATTTGGATATGCAAAGTCACCGACAATCAGATCGGTCGATTTAGAGATAGGATTCGAAGAAATCAGGATTTCTGTGCTCTGATACCATGATGGTCTGAGCCACTGCGAGGAAGAAGAAGAAGAAGAAGAGAAAAGAGGCAAGAATGTGTACTCTAGAAAATGTCTGAATAGTTTATTTCATGAAGGCAACTTGCCTTATATACCAGCATATGTCGTTGGATTAAATAAAATGAGAGTCCTAATATCAATACAAATATATTCTACATTTTACTTCAATTGTTTCACCATCTGCCTCTTTAATTTAGTTGATAAATTGTACTCTTTGAGCATTAGATGAGTATGGTGGTGTCAGTTTGGAGTTGTGATTATGGATTTTCATGATTGGAAGATAAGGATGTTATGGGTACTGATGAGAAAATGGAGTTCGAATTTAAGTTGTGTTTGTTGTGAATGAAAGCTTAAATGGCTTCATTGAATTGAAATTCAAGAATTTTGTAGTGTTTTGGAGAGAAGAAAAAAATTAAAAGTTCAAATGGGTGTGTGTAGTGGAAGTTTGCCCATTAAAGAGTTGAGGTGGATGAGAATAACTTTGAGGTAGGAGATGGAAGCAACGAGGAGTTGCATAAAAAAAAATAATAACCTTGAGGTTGGAGGTGGACGACAGAAGAAGGTTTGGGAGAGGTTATGAAATGAACAAATTTGTTATCACCTGGGAGTTTAATTTTACTCTATTATATAACTTTAGTATATTAAGTGATTGAAAGCTATATTAAAGTTTGGCTCTTAATAATTTAATAAAATTCACAAGCGTAGAAGGCTATGACTATTATTGATGCCAAGATTGGGTGTTAACGATGCCCACAAAGGGATGCTTACAAGCAAGTTATGCTTGACTGAGTTAACAGTGGCATATTCTTTTGTAGTACGATTAAGCAAAGGGTAATTGAAGTTTATTAAAACTCTTGAAAGTTTATATCATTGCAATTCAGCTCTGAAATGGTAATTTTAACATTTGGCATAGAATTAACTTATAAATTGGGTTCGTATAAGCTAACCTCTTATCAATAAGAGATGATTGCTTACTTACACTTATGTGGGAATTGGAACAATACTGGCAACTAATAATAGAAAGGGTAGGAATAATAATATTAATATTAATAACACTAGTGACAACATTGGTGTCAATAAAGATACTAGGAATGATAATATATGAGAAACCAAAGAAGGATCTAATAAAGCTGAATTAATAATTAATAATGAGAAAATAAGTTTTAATCGTAAGTTCAGTTAAGCAATAAGAGGAATATTGGTTTAAGGAAAAAAAAAAGAAGCACATAACAATATAAATGCATAAATGGAATATTTAGTAAAATCATGTATTATATATCAAGATTATCATAACAAAAACTATCTAAACCTTATTAATAATGGAAGATCTACTTGAAGCAGAAGCGAGCCACTTTCGTCGTCACTGAGTCGCAATGAATATTTACAAGGGAAGGACAAATTTTAAATTCAGGTACGTTTGGTGGCTGTACCTTTCAAATATTCACACATTTTTATAAATATCAAAATCTCATAAGATACAAGTATTTAATGAATCATTTTCAAGCATTATTTTGCCACTTAATCAACTAGACCCACCAGTTATCAATTATCAAGGTTTAGGCCCTTTGGTTTATACACGCAGCCTCAGGTTAGGCTTCCTGATTTGCCTGGCAGGTCTATGCTTATTCAGTGATCACATTGCACCTATAAGCTCGTCAGTTTGGGTTTCACTTTCAGATAATAACTGATAATGATTTTAATACAATTCTCTCTCTCCCTAATTTCATAATAAAATGAATTGAAATGCGACTGCTCATTGATAAAGGGACTTCTATCTTTACAGTATAAGAATAAACGTATTGAACTTCAATCACAATTCGAGTATTTTGTATTTTTATGTTTTAGGTGGATAAATTATGCAGTCCTGACGACAGGAGATAATCAAAGGAGTTACATAAGCTCACAGTCACATTTCATAAAGTCATGGGTCATTCAGAGCGTTTGCTTCATAAGTTATTAGGTTGACATCTGAGTTGGGGGTGAATTAATTGTCTGCCATTTGGATTACATGTAAGCTAGAATGTTCTATCATGTTTACACTAGTGAATTAGCAAAGCCTTATCCTCTACAGAATGGTGGCAACATCGTAACCCTAACATTTTCACTATATTTACCATTAAGGATTGGTTAATTAGGACTAATGACATGATTAGGAGTTAGAGCGTTATAATGTGCCCATGAGGCAACTATAAAGGAAAGTATTCACACAAGAGGCCTTGAGTTCTATCGGATTTAGAAGATATGATATGTCTTAAACCCATAGTCATGTGTTGAGGCATAGAATCACTTGCTTTGTTTTCTATTGCAAATCCAAGTCTGATGTAGCCTTGATTTATTAATAAAACCATCTCCTCCCTTAGTTCTTTTGTGTATTCTTATGTTCTTTTTTATGGAATGCTTTGGTCCTATGACTAATCTAGAGATTAAAAAAAAGTAAGAAGCAAAAAAACAAAAAAAAAGAGTGGCTAGCTTGAAAGTCTCACAAGGCGAGCTAAAGAAACGGAGAGGGAAAGAAATAAAATAAAAATAAGACTAAGGATTTCAATCCATCTAAAGAAGGGAATTAGAAATTTATTAGCAACAATCATACAGCTTTAAAGGGCATGCCCAGGAGAGAAGACTTCTTTGATAACATGCATTATACCCTTATTAAACATGATGAGTTACCACTTAGAACCCCTTTAAGCCTTCAAGTGAGTCTATTTCTTTCATGGACGCATCTGACCAAATGAGGAAGTGGGAATGTGTCATGGGTGACATCAATATGAAAATCAACAATATAAATAAAAAAAGAGAGTTTAGACTAAATGGTCCCCACTATAAAAAAAAAAGAAGAAGAAGAAGAAGAAAAGAAGATCCCAAAAAGGGGGGGAAAAAAGGGAGTTTAGACTAAATGGTATGCACTAACCTCATCACCATGCATACTTGGAAGTTTCATAGGGATTATTAGAAACCTTTACACCAATTCCCTTCCTTTGGTATCCTAACCCTGAAACTTATCTTAAAAAGTTCTCCTGGAGGCACCCCTCCTTTAAGCTGTATGCTGACAATCCCAAACTACAACTAGTCTAATTCTACATTAAATACATAAGTAACCCCTTTGAAGCCCAACCGCGAAGTTTCTTTTCCATAGGGGGAAAAAAAAAAAAAAACATCTCAATTGAGTCTTTTGGTGAAAAAAGGGAGAAAGGAAAAGAGTGGATGAACCTAAAGAGGTGGGCCCAGCAAAAGGAGAGCAAAAATAGAACCTTGGCTTTTGAGCACAAATAAGCATTCCATTGAGTACTTTTATCGAATCAGACTTGGACAAACAATTCACCCACTTTACCACTGCTTCTCAATCATCATAGCCTCTAATCTCACCTCTTTTGGAAATTCAGGACTCTTGGTCTTAACCATGACTACAAGTTCAAGAGTGGATATTCATTCCATATTCTTAGCCTTCCTAAGTGGGCAATTACCTATTATGCAAGACGGGGGCCTCTCTTATATTTTCGTAGACAAAGGGCTTCCGTCATGGTAAACATTTCCCAGCAAGGAGAAAATCATATTCTTTTTACTAAACTAGAGGCAAGTCTGAGCAAGCCCAAGAAAGGCATTTTTGTCTACCACATCCCTAAACAAATAGGGTTTACTGACTAGTAAGTATTTTCTAATATGGGAAGGATCATATTTATTCTACCGCATTGGGAGCTAATCCAATTGAAGCTAGCAAAAACATCTTCGGCTATCACTATCCTTACACATCTATGACTTTTGCTACAATAAATAGAAATTAGGGGCTTCTTCAAAATAGAAGCACTATAATGTTAAATTAAAGGTTACTCCTCCATTAAAAGAAATATTCCCTATCCTAGGTAACTTATATCCTCTAACCTAGCCTAACCCAGCAATCACTTTTTATCCCTCACCCGCAATATTTTGCAGCCTAAGATAACTATGCCTAATCCATCAGTCTCCTATGCCTTAATCAGGTCTTATCCAATGGATCTCAAACTTAGTATAAGACCTTCACCTATATGCATATGAGGTTAGGACATAACATGTCTGCATAGTTAGCACAATTGAGTTTACATCATCATTACGCATGCATACTCTGACTTACGTTAGCAAGTGCACTTGCATCAATACATGGGTCTTTAGCCTACTTACGACCCCACCCTTCCCCTTGATCACTTAGGAGCCCTGGATTGAAGAAGTGTACATTCAGGCATGATCGTAATCCTACAGGATGGGCACACCTGGTTAGTCATAAATCTACATTAAAAGCTTCTTAAGATTTCATCAACAGTTGTCATAGACGACATATATACTTTGACCCTTACCTTGATTAGGCTCGATCAAAGTGAGAGCTCCATTCTCAAAGTAGGATTTACACAATCATCATTGCCCTTGGGTAATTCACCCACATCCTTTTAGAAAGGACAGCAACCCAACTTCAGGTTATCACATAACTAGCCATAGAGGACACCTCATCCGCTTTTTCCTTGCACATCTCAATGTCCAAGACATTTCAACATTCAGTAATCTCCCATCAGAATGACATAATATCGACAACTGAGCAGAAAAAAGTCAAGATTGAAGATTTAACATCTCAACATCTCACCAAGATCACATGGATCTGGCTACATATCTGTAGGCTTCCATGTAACCAAGTTCGCAGGGATCTGGCTATAAGTCTTTAGGCTCAGATGTCAGCAAGTTCATAGGATGCTGGCTATAAGTCTTTAGATTCTCACTCCACCAAATCTAACACCGCTAGATCGGTCAAAGGTCGAAATCAAAAGCCATTGGACTGGTGAAAGGTTTTGCTAAATTGACGAAAGGTTAACATCAAAATTCACTAGACTGTGAAAAGTTTGCTAAACATCAAAATCCACTGTCTTTCGGTGCAATTGGACATTTCAACAGTGCTGGCTCCTAGCACAATAAGACATTTCTACACCATTGGCTCCCGGTATAACGGGACATTCCAACAACACCGCTAGCTCCTAGCACAATGGCACAACTGTTGGCTCTTCGCACAACAGGATATTTTGACATTGATGGCTCCAAATGCAATGGGACACATCGACCACCATCACGGCGAAATTTGACAAATGCCAAATCTTGGGACCTTTAGTGGCAAGGTTTAGATTTATTATCATCGACCGAATATTGGCAGATGCTAAATCTTAGGACTCTCAAAAGCTAGGTTTGGATTTTATATGATCAGTCACCCTTATAGAGAAAGCTGGTGGGCGCCGAGTCTCACCACCCTCAGTGGTCAAGTTCAGTTATTGTATCATTATTACCAAATAGGCAACTACAAGTGAAGACCATTACTTTGACCTTTGCCTTAGTCCGACTTGGCCAAAGTGCATGCAAAATATAGATGCCTAAAAATGACATCTCGGATTTATAAAATGCCCAATAATAAAATTTCCCCAACTTGTGTATTTGGGGACACAACAGAGTAATCCTTAATTTGAGTTTGAAAGAAAAACAAAGAAGGAAAAACAAAAGAACCCAAAGTCTAAATAGGCCCAAATTGACAATGTTCAACATTCAATTATGATCCACTTTAGGGAGTATAAAGTTATTGAGTTTAGGTACTAATATTCGTCAATGCAAAATATTCCTAATGACATATTAGATACTAAAATCCGATAAGTAATAAAAAATATATAAGTCGATTACTAAGACATGTGCTGAAAATGACACATGTTTGCTATTTCACAAAAATTATGAAATTAGTTTCATTAGAAACTAGACTCAACAAGTTTTCAATGAAAAAAAAGAATCACTCAAAACGGAGGTTGGATAATAAGGTTATGGTCAAAACAAATTGAGTTGTGTGCAACGCAACCCAAGAACTGACCAGGTTCCTACTTAATAGAGCTTGACCTAACTGGGACATCTTTTGGGTCCTCTAGCTGGAACTCGGCCAAGATCTATAGTCTTCCCTGTCTGAGCCATTTCTCATGTCTATGATGTGTCTTAGCAAACAGAATCCTAGTTGAATTAGTGCAACCGTTTAGACTAAGCTTAATAAGACTAGGAATAAATCTCCTTTCTCTAAATTGATTCAGATTATCCCCACAACTACTATAAATACATGGGCTATCCCAGGGGTTAGAGGCATCAATTAGGCATCAGTACAGCATGAGCTAGACACCAAGAACTATCATTGTGAGAGAATTGAAAAAAAGTAATGAGAGATTTCTAGAAGAATAGCTCTAGAAATTAGAGAGGGAAAATCTCGAGTGATATACTTCATACGTCAAGAGCATTGTGAAGAAGAGATTGGTTTAAATATTAAAAATGCGTTACTTTGCTGGATTTTTAGATAAATCAGGTGTGTTATTGAGGTCGTAATCTCAGTCCTCCCTCTGCCCTTTCACCTTGTTTCTGTTTATGATATATGATTTTGGTAAGTACATGCCCACTGCAATTGTTTACTTTATTTTGGACTAGAAATTGTACATATTAGCATTATTTAACATGATTCATACTAATATGTTGTATGATTATGTGTGATAGTGTAATTAAGATTTGATTTCCTATATTGAATAGTAGAGGCCATCAGTGATGACGGGCGATAATGTGATGCACCCGATCATATCATCGTACTATCGCTCCCAAGTCTAGATACTTGGTTGAGCCTATCAAGTCAAGAAGGTCCCACACTAGGATTACTCAGGGGTTTTTTGACAACCTTTTTGAAGCAAATTAGTTGTCCTTTTCGATGTCCCCTTCGGTTGTCCCTATCAGTTTATGGTTTGCATCGAAAAGTATACTTGGTTTGTGTTTTCCCCTAAAACTCATCAGCAACTCTATCAAGCAATTTCATTACTTATACGTTATGTATAGTATTTATTTATTTATATTTTATTTTTAAGCAGAAGGATTCTAGATCCGAGACAATATCTCTATTTGGATTAGCATCTGTGCCCAACACTAGCCCAGGAACTTGTCTCATGGATCAAGCTAGTTGCCACAAGTCCTAGATTAGAAGTTAGTACTGCCAGGAATTAGATCAGGGGATTAGGCCTTATTCTACCTAAGAACCCGGTTGGGCTTCTGGTTTAGAATTCTAGTCCATTCTCCTTATTTAGCCCATTCATTTGCCATAATCTAATTTTGAGAAAAAGAAAAATATTATAAAAAAACTTTTGTTTCAAAGGAAAAAAATCAAATAATAAACACCCAACAAACAAGTCTGGCCATTCATGGGAGACCGTACCCCGGGATAGGTTCCTCGGGGTCGTTGGTCCTTACACCTATACATCAACTTCGCATGTCATATACATAATAGTATAGTGAAATGCCATACAAGTAAGAACATGTGTTTTACAATTGTATTACATATTTCATCTGGTGCATTATGACATTTTATTGAGATAGAGATTGTATTTTAACATCAAAGTGCTATATTTATTTGAGTCAAATGTATCTTGTAGATGTTGTATGGCTATTTATCGGTAATTAATAAAACTTTTAGTTTCTTCTTGCATAAAAAAATCTAAAACCAAAAATCATACTCACCAAATGCAATGCTATTCCTTAATAATTGATCTTCAGGATAGTACACACACCCAAAGAGTTGTAGTGTGTAACTTTTTATCTCGAGTTGGATCCTAAACATTAAAGATATAAATAGTGAATCATAAATAGAAAGCTCAACCCCTAAATACTACCCTAACCATAAATCCTGCACATAATGCCCTGTACGTTAAACTATGAGCGAGAACCCTAAGCCATTAATATGTTAGTCTCAACATAAGCTTAGTCGCCCTAAAAGAGTGTGAATAGGACACCATAAATAATTCTAAATTAAAACTTATGCACAGGATATTACAAATTATAGCAAACTTAAGGATGGTAAACAATAAATTCAAACATACTTGGCAAAGAGATGAATGAATTTAAACAATATGAGAGTAAAGCAGAAAGTAAAGCACTCAGAGTTTATTCACGAGGATCACCCCTCAATTGGGCCACATCTCTACCTAAGGACCCTTCCTTAGGATTCAACTGCTTGTATCAATTTGCTCTGAAATAATCTAATCTGCTAGCTTCCACTAAGGACCTTAATTATAATACACCCTTCAAGCCTCTCTTAAAGTGACTTCTCATAAGTCCCTACTTATGAAGGATGACTCTCTCAATCAACCTTATTGTTCACAAGCATGATTCTCACAGCCTTCTTACCTCAGAAGGAATTTCAAATGTGCGTACGGAGATTACAAACATTTTAAAGTTAATCTCCCAAGAGTACAATAATACTTAGAATAGGAATGAAGCTCTTTGTTGTTATGTATTGCGTACTCCCCTTCTTTACCTAAGGTCTCTATATATAGGCTTATAGCATTTGACCATTGTAATAAGTTGAAGGAAGTAGGCATCAAAGCTTCATTATATTCTGTTTGATGCTTGTCTCTAATGGCTACTAGCTTATTTAAGGATCTTGATGTTTGTTCACTTTCTTAATAGTTGCTCGGTCAAGTTCCTGAAGTCTTATGGTTAGATGAGGTGGTTCTTCAGCCTTCATTTAATATGATAACCATTACATTCTTCTTTTGATATGGTAGAAATGACTTTCAAAATCTAATGTTGGCATTCTCTATTTCTCGCATGGTTGACTAGTCAATGTCCCTTTCAACAAAAGTGCTTTTGGTCTATGCCTTATTTGGGATATTTTTGAATTTCCTTTCTAAGCCTCCCAAATGTAACCAATTATTATATCATTAAAATCATAAAGTTAATCTTGCTTCTTGAAGTTTGTTCTAAATAATAGGCAGGATTACTGATTAGCTATTGTAAATAATTTAGCTAATCTAGATTAGCATATTCTTATAAATTTATGCCTCTTAAAGGGGAAAAAACATGTAGCTAAATTTTAGGCATGTAATGAACAAATTTTGAACCAAAACTTGTGCTATATTTCCTTATCATGGAACTGCATATGTACAAATGATTTCAAATTTATCGAATACATATGGAAAGTTTTGAACCATGGAATTAATAAGAGTTGCATAAAATACATTTTAAGCTCAACTTAAGTTGTAACACTTCTATGACTCTGACAAGGGCCAATCTCTAACAAGCTTGTCAAGGTCCTTGATGATAAGAGCTCGAGGTACTATAGGGACCACTAGCTCGGGGAACCTATCTTAGGGTACCATCCCCCATGAATGGTCACACTTGTTTGCTAGGTGTTTTGTTTGGGAATTAGATTTTTTTCAGCAAAAGGGGTTAGATTACGGGAAGAATACAGGTCTAATCTAGTGAGCTGGACCATGAATCTGATCCAGGAAACTGGGCCAGAGCCTGGGGAGCCTGATCCAGCTTCCTCAGCTAGATCTAGACTATAACTACTGCTTAGCCCATGAATCTGGTCTATAGATCTAATCTAGGTTCTTGTGCCAGAACCGGTCTCAGATCCTGGTCTAGACAATTTAACTATCGATATCACAAAGCAATACGCCCAATTCAGGAAAAAAAAGGTAAAAGGAAACAGAGAAAAAACAAAAAAAAATAATGAATTTTAGTTAATTGAGTCATAAGTGACTTTTAGGAAAAGCTTACAAATGAAATGTATTCTTCAAAACAACCCATAAATCAACAGGGACAACCGAAAGGGACAATTGGTTCACTTTAAAAAGGTTTTCAGAAGGCCCTCATGTAATCCCTAGTCTAAGGACCATCTTGACTCCATAGGCTCAAACCAAGATCTAAATTTGGGGATAATGCATGGTGATATCACGGAGTGCATCACATTATTGCTCATCATTACTGATGACCTCTACTAATCAATATATGAAATCAGATCTTAATTACACTATCAAATAGTCATGCAACATATTACTATCAATTACATCAAATAACACAAATCAAAGATACAATCCTAGTCTAAAGAAAACGAAAAGAAAATATTCAAATATTACAGCAGGCTGGGATCCCACTTAAAGATTACTTCTTTATAAATCTATAATCAAATAGGCAAAAAAGAAAGGGAATAAAAAGAAAGAGTGAGGAAAAGATTGGTTTTTTGCCCTCAGGATGATCCATCTGATTTGCCTATGAACCCAATAGAGGGATGCCTTTTAATAATTAGCTCACTTCTCTTTCTCGGTGCTCTCAATACGTAAAGTGCTTCTCTTAGGATTTTCTCTTGAAAATATGATGCTTTTCTTCCTAGTTTTTGATGTATTTAACCCCAGGGGATAACCCCTTTTTATAATGCTGGAAGGGATAATCTAAATCAGTTCAGACAAAGGAGGCCTAATCATATTCTTATTTAGCTTAATCTACAATTTAGGTAGGATTCCATTTGCTGAGACTTGCTTTAGACATAGACAAGGACTCGGAGAGGGAAAACTACAGAGCCCGACCGGGCTGGGCTACAGATAGCACTAATTATTTTGGCTACACCTTTCATGTACAACATCTATTTTAAATATTTTTTTCTACATCGAAAGATTATTGAGTCTAGTTTCTAATTACACTAATTTAGTAACTTTTGGACAAGTATGGAAGAATAGATAAGTGAACAAGTGTCATTTTCAACGCAATCCTCAATATTCGACTTATATCTTTTTTGTTACCTTATTAGATTTTGACGTATAATGTGTCATTAGAAATGTTATTCAATGAAGAACACTACTATCGAAACTTAATAACTATACGCTCCCCAGAGCATATCTCAACTAGACATGAAATACCGTTAAATTAGGCTTATTTGGGCTTTTTCGGCTCAATTGGCATTTTGTTTTTCCTTATTTGTTTTTTCTTCAGACTCGAATTAAGGATTACTCTGCTGGGACTACAATTACATAGATTAAGGTATAATTGTCATCATCGAGCAATTAAAAATGAGACATCATTTTTAGGTATTTATAGTTGGCCCTCACTTTGGTGGAGCTAGAGTGAAGCAAAGGTGAAAGTAATAATTTTCACTTGTGGTACCTGTTTGGCAATGATGATTTTATACCACAAACCTGGCTGCTAAGGGTTCTGAGATTCAGCGACCACCAACTACCACTATGATGGTGGGTGATAATGTGAAATCCAAACCTGACCACTGACAGTCCTGAGATTTAGCACCTGCCAACTTTCGCCGTGACAATGGATGATGATTTGAAATCCAAACCTGGCCACTAAGGGTCCTGAGATTTGGCACCTGTCAACTTTCACTATGATAGTGGCTATTGACGTGAAATCCAACCTAGCTGCTGAGGGTCCTGAGATTTCACGATCTCTAACTTTCACCATGATGGTAGCTGATGATGTGAGATCTAAACCTGGCCATTAAAGGGTCCTGAGATTTGGTGCCTACCAACTTTTATCGTTATAGTGGCTGGAGATGCGAAATCCAAACCTGGCCGCTGAGGGTTCTAAGGTTTAGCGCCCGATAACTTTTGTAGTAATGGTGGTTGATGACATAAAATCCAAGCCTGGCCACTGCGGGTCCTAAGATTTATGGCCTGCCAGCTTTCATCGTGACTATGGTAAACCTATACCCTGAGTGTCCTGAGATTTGGTGACCGCCAATTGTCACCGTTACAATGGTTGATGATGTGAAACAAAACATGGCTGCTGAGATTCTTGACATTTGGAATCTGCTAACTTAAACCGTGATAGTGGCTAATGATATGAAATCCAAACATGGCCAGTAAATATCTTCGAGATTTGGCACCCACCAACTTTCACCATGACAATGGCTGATGCTGTGAGATCCAAACCTAGTCGCTAAAGGTCCTGAGATTTAGCACTTGCTAGCTTTCACCATGACAATGGCTGATGTTGTAAAATCCAAACCTGGCCACTAAGGCTCCTGAGATTTTGTGCCCACCCACTTTCACTATGATGCTGGCTGATGATGTGAAATCCAAACCTAACCACTAGGAGTTTTTGGAATTGGCACCTACCAACTTTTGCCATGACAATGGTTGATGATGTGAAATTCAAACCTAGTTACCGAAGGTCTTAAGATTTGGTGTTCGCCTACTTTCACCATGACGGTGGCTAATGATAACCTATTATGTCGTGAACCAGCAATATTGTTGAAATGTATCATTATGCCAGGTAAGGTTACCAAAATCAGACCGTTCTATTAACCTTGCTGAATTTTTTCTTTTCGCAGTCTTGCGAGCCTTTTACCGTCTAGCATATTCGAAATTCGTCCGCACGGTTCTTCAATTTGGTGGAGGGAAAGCCTAAATACCAGCGATCAGATCCCTATGAACTTGATGATATCTAGGTCTGAAGAGTTACGGCTAGATCCCTATGAATTTCGTATTGTTTGAGCCAGAAGACCCATGATCAGATCCTTATGAACTTGATAGCATGGAAGCCTAAAGATCTGTACCCAGATCTATATGAACTTGGTGGTGTGGAAGCCTAAAGATCTATAACCAGATCCTTGTGTACTCAGTGGCGTGAAAGCTTGAGAATATATAGCCTGATCATTCCCTTGTCCTTGGTGAGATGTCAAGATGTCCACCTGATGGGAGTTGTTCAATATGAAATTATGATATTTTATATCCTTATTATCCATTATTTGCTCGAAATAAATTATTAATTTAGGATTTTAATATCATTTTATTTGTTTTGCAGGAATTTGAGAAATTTGAAGAATAAATAAATTGCTTGAAAAAAGAAAGAGAGAGAGTTGAATCAAAAAGGGTTTGGATTTACAACAAGCATTGGATCAAGAAAGGAAAAAAAAAAAAAGAAACAGGCCCAGCACTCCAGCTCGCAAGCCTGGCCCAACGCACGCCCAGATTCTCCCTCGTTGGGCTTGGCTTATCCCACTCCCCAACCCAGTCTGCCCTTCTTTTTTTCTATCACATGTGCCACGCACGTGACGCAGCAGCTCCCTCCCCCAACCTCTTCTTCTTCCTCATTAGTTCATGACCAGGAACCCCGAAAAAATTGGGTAGCGTTCATCCATCTCCCTTCCCCCATAACTCGACCGTTTCATTTTCTCTCTCTTCCTTCATTACCCATCATCATCACCACCATAATCCCGTCAGTTTTAAAAGAGTTATTGAAGCGACATTCGAGGGAGGCTCAAATGGAGGTTACAAAAGTCGGAGAGCAGAGCACCAAGAGAGGGGGCAGTTCGGGTAGCTTAGCCTAGAGTAGAATGCAAATTTTCCAGGTCAAGTTGCTCTTTGGATCTTCTTTTTTTTCGGTTTTAGAATTAGGTATTAGTTCTTAAATTAATGTAAATTTTGGAACTTGGGATTGTTGATTTGCTTGGAAATCTCATTTGAACGTTGAGATTAATTGTGTTTTGGTTCAAAACCCTTGATTGAATTGTTCTGCTTTGCTCATGAATCATTGCTTCTGCTTTGGATTGGTGAACACTGTTGATTTTTGGGTTCAACAGCTCGCTCTCATGGCCAACTTGCTCTGCCGCTATGGTGAATGTGAAGGGAATGAATTCAACTAAGTGTTGGTGGCTTGAATTGTCTGCAATCTGGTGTTTGAGTTTTCTTTTGCTTGTCTTCTTTGCAAGCTTGCGTATTTCTCACAATTTCATAAAACAATTTGGTCTATAAATTTATTTGATGTTGGTTAATTTTAGCATCTAGTTTCAATTTAGTCTAGAATTTTTGGTAACCTAATTTCATAACTCATCCGTAAGGATCGACACCTTCAAATATTACAACGTTAAACCGAATACTTGCGGGAAATTACAACAAGTTTTTTGGCATCGCTGCCGGGGATGACGTTGTGAAATTAGGTTGTACTAAATCGTTTGCTTCACTTTCGTTTTTGTTTTATATCTTTGATTTTTCAATTTTGTATCCGTTAGTTTAGTTTTAGTTGTTTTAGTTTAGTTGAACTTTCTTTTGTTTTTGATTTTCGATTCGAGTTTATATTTTGGTTTTTATTTTAGTCCATTTAATTTAATTTTCGTTATTATTTTCTGCTGAAAAAAATAAAAGGGACTAATAGTTTGGATATTTGTGAAGGAAGCAGAAATAGCTAAAAATCCCAAAAAAATGCTCTTCTTTTGTATTTGTGTTTATTTCCTACTTTTTGTGTTAGGTTGCTATTTGATTTTTGAGTCTTTCTTTTATTTTGGTAGCATAGTTTTATTTTTATTTAGTTTATTTTATTTTGCTCTCTTAATTATTTGAGTCTCTTGTTTTTATTTTAGTCATTAGTTTGCAATTAGTGTTCTAGATGCATTTTCTTTCCTGAAAAAACTTTAAAAATTTAAAAATTTGAAAATCCAAAAAAAAATTGAAAAATTCTTAAAATTTGAAAAAACACGACCTTCAAGCATGCCAATTTTTAATTTCCCGCAATATGAGCATGAGCTTTTTTGAAGTTATTTTTCGAGACTTAATAATTATCGTGCTCAATTAAATCAGAATTTTCAAAAATGGAAAATTTGTGAGGTCATTGCTGTGGGTCTAAATTCTAAATCTTGGGGTTACATTGAGTCTATTTATCTTGGAGGTGTACTAGGATTGTTGTCTAAAACTCACGGTGAGGTTTGGGATTTCTTTGAACATTTAGCTTAGGATACTTATGAGTTTGATTATGCTAAACAGAATTTTGGATATCCAATTCATGGCGAGTCTGTCTTTCCAACTAATCCTTCCTACCATGACCATTTTATGAACTCATATGACCTATTTCAGTTTTATGTACCTCCTGTTTTGTACGATTTCTGTGAGTCTTCTTCTCATGATGTTCATAATTACCCTTTTCATGCTTATGTTGATGCTAAATATGCAAGTGTTGAAAAGACAATTAATGATATAACTGATAAAATGATAGAGAAAGTGAGAATTGCTAAATATTCTCAGTGTTTTAATCAAAGTAGGGAGAATTGTAATGAGGTTGACTCTAGTTTAGGATTTCATAAACCTGAAGTTAGTCTTTATGATGATTTTGAGCCCTCTTATCTTACTAGGTCTAACTTGAATGATGACATGCCTTTGCCTAGCGTAGAGTAAGAGAAGGACCTCCCTATGTCTCTATCACAAGACCTCGCACCCTACACTAGCTCACCTAAGGATGTCACTGAAGATGTCCTAGTTTATGCCGACCCACCCGCCCCTTTTCATCACTCTTGTGAGTTTGAGGTGGGTGAAGACCTTGAGAGTGGTAGTGAATTAGATATGAATATCGCACCTGAAGTTGAGCATTGTAATTTAGATGATTCAAAGAATATTTCATAGGAGACATATGAAGAGGTAATTGAGCCAACTATTTTGGATTTTAATGATAATATTCTTTCTATAGAATAAGAATCTTTTTTATGTGGGTTTGATGTCAATATGAGTTTGGATGTGGATCTGTGTGCTGAATATGAGTCCTTTTCTTTTGACCTCATCAAACCTAACCTCCTCCTCAAATCTCGTAAGTCTAAACTTGTCAAGCCTGAGACCATCGTCACTGAGAATTTTGATTTAGTCCAGACTCCTGAGCTTCTTGAGATTACAAGACTTGTGGATTCATGACCAAATGTTTTGCCTAGATCAATCCTTCATGTATAGGCCAATGACCAAATTGTTGGCACATTATGAGTATGTCTATCTCTTTTCTGTTTAGGCCCAACAATTTGATAAGTTGAAGAGGGCCCTTACCTGTGCTTTATTGCTATGGTGGATGTGCTCATTTTGGCTCTAACTCTTTACTCTCTATTGCACTATGGTTATTGAAAATTGGGCTTCTGTATTTGACAAGCTACTTCATACTTTAACGAGTTTTGAGTTGAGTTGCACCTTTTAGCTTGATATGAAGTGGCTAATGCTCTATAGACCTCTGTTTGCACAAATTTTTGGAGGCATACCTTAGGTGTAATTCTGCATCTGACCTAGTATACTAGCTCCTATTTTTCTTCTCTTTTCAATTTGTTTTCTTTTATATATTTTTTTGTGGCTTTATTTTATTTTTGTTTTCTTTTGAATTTTAAAGTCTTGTCTTTGTCTTCAGTTTTGAGTTCTCTTTTTCATTTTGCATATTTGTGTTTTTTTTTTTTAGGTTTTACTCTATGGTTACTATTTCTTTTCACTCCCAATGAGGATATTGTGAGATTTAGGTGTGAGGGTGGGGAAACTTGAAAAAGTTTTAAAAATTGAAAAAAAATTGAAAAACTTTGAAAATTCAAAAAGATTTTTGTTTTGTTTTTGGGAGGCTTCGTACTTTTCTGATTAGCTTAAATTCCCTGTGCTTTGATTATTAGCTTGTATGTAAGCGTGATGTGCATGATAGGTCTCCATCCTCGGTGTGTCATTCTAAGCCCTAATTCTAACCTCAATTGTTCATTATTGATGTGTAATCCAATCTTTCTTACACCATCATCATTATCTTAGGGTCTTAGTTTTTCATTATTGGCTCTCCCACTTCCCTTTAACATGATTACTTTGGTTTTTGTTTGCATTCTAGGGGAAAAAGAAAAGCAAACGAAAAAAGTGGAAAAAAATGGAAACAAACCAATGAAAATGAAAGAAAAGAAAAGGAAATGAAATAAAATTTGGAATGACAAGTATCCAATTGAGGCATATGCTACTGAACGTTACCCTTTGAGGCATGTGCTACTGGGTGTTACCCTTTGAGGCAATATTGCTATTGGGAAAGCTTGCTTCCTATGTTAATAAGTCAATAATGTAGTATGTGTCAGTTAAGTGGGATTGAGTTTGATTATGGTACACCTAATCCCTAGGATGATGATGTATTTGCACACGAGCACTGGAATGGATTCAAAGTCTTTATGTATAGTGGGGTGAAACGTTCGTGCTTTGATGTCAGTCATAGAGTAGAGAGCCTTGATGTGTACATTCTACTGATATGCAGGCCAAATATCTTTGCTACATGGGTGATCTAGTTGATTAGAATATGTATATATTTTTCCCTCTTTTGTACATATTAATTTCTGAGGAAGAAAAAAAAAACCAAAAAAAGATTTGCGAGTTTTTGTTTAAATTTTCTTTTATAAATTTTGTGGGTATATCTTCTGCAAACCCTCACGAGATCTTACTCATCCACCAGGGGTAACCTAGGGGTTTAAAGCGCTTATTGCACGTGCTAAGTGCAACTATAATTCCTACGAAAGTGAGTTAGAGTTTTATTTTTTTTCTAGGATTTTTAGTTTTGTTTTAGTCGAGGACAAGCAAAACTTAGGTGTGGGGGTAGGAGCTTACTGGACGTCGAGATGACCTAGATAAAGAGGATGAGTGTCCTCTAAGGCCCGCTACCTAATAACCTAAACTTAAGCTAATGTCCTTTCTATAAGGATGTGGGTGAATTGCCTAAGGGCAATGATGATTGTGTAGAGCCAGCCCTCTTTGAGGATGGAGTTAGCCCCACTTTCATTGAGACTAATTAAGGCGAGGGTCCAAGTATAGATGTCTTCCACAATAGTTGATTGATACAATCTTAAAAACTTATACTGTGGATTTAAGTTGGAGAGTGAGTTAGTAACTAGGCTAAAGACCCATGTATACATACATGTGCAATTGCTAGCCTAAGGAAGGCTATGCATATATGCTGACTGTGTAAACTTAATAGTGTTGACTGTACTAACTTGTGATGACCTAACCGCGTAGCAAGTAGGTGAAGGTCTCATACTAAGTTTGGGTTTCATTGGATAAGGCTCAATTTAATTATAAGTGACTCATGGGCTAGGCATGATGATATTCTATTACTTAGGATGAGGAGTAAAAAGTTGAGTGATTGCTAAGAGAGGCCAGGCAATGGATCATAAGTTGCTCAAGATAGGGAATCTTTCTTTCAATGAAGGAGTCACCTTTAATTTTTCATTAAAGTGCTCATGTTCTGAAGAAGCTCCTAATATTTGTTTATTGTAAGAGAAGCCCTAGATGTGAAAGGTTATCTCCTTGTCCGGTAATGTTTACCATGATCGAAGCCCTAATTGTCTAGAAAAATGTAGGGAAGCCCCCTGTCTTGCATAATGGGTGAGTGCCCACTTAGGAAGTCTAAGAAGATGGAGTAAGTATCTACTCTTGAATTTATAGTCATGGTTGAGATTAAGAGTCCTGAAGTTTGTAATGTAGGCCAGATTAAAGGCTATCATGATTGAGAAGTAGTGGTAAAGTGGTAAATTGTTTGTCCAAGTCTAATTTGGTGGCAATAGTCAATGGAATGCGTCAGTGTCCTCAAAACCCCTAGTTTTGTTTTCACTCCCCTTTTGTCTGGTATATCTTTTTAGGCTTTTGGACCGGCCACTTTCTTTTTCTTTTCTCTTTGTTTTGGGAAACCAAAGGACTCATTTCAGATGGTTCTTTAGGGAAAAGAATCTTTATAGTTGTGCATCAAAGAGATTACCTATGTAACCTATGTAGAAATAGACCACTCGTAGTTCAAAGGTAAGAACATGCAGCTTAAATGAGGGATGCTCATAGGAGGACTTTTTAAGGTAATTTTCAAGGTTAGGGCACTGGAATCGGTGTGAAGGCTAATAATCCTTATGAACTCCCTAAGTATGCATAGCTGATAAAGTTAGTGTGAATCAGCAATTTCTTCCGTTCGTCTTCTTTTTTTTTTTGGGGGGGGTTCTTGTTTTCTTCTTTTTTTTGGATGGGGAACATTTGGTCCAAGCTCTCTTTTGAAGGCTCAAAGGGGTTTTAAGTGGTAACTTACTTAGTCTAATAATGGCATTAACACAAGTTATGGAAGGAGAGCTCCTATCCTAGGCTTATCCTTTAAAGTTGAATGACTTATTGTAGAGAAATATGATCTTTCCCTTTTTCGGATGATAGATTTAGTCTTTTCTTTTTTTATTCTATTTCTCTACCTCTCCTTTTCCCTAGATTTTCCTGTGGGGTTTTCAAGCTAGGCCCCTTTGTTTTACTCTAACTTCATTAAAGGACAGAAGCATTCTAGAAAAGAGAGTGTATGGAACCAAGAAAAGAAGATTTTTTATTAACGATCAAGGCTACATCAAAATTAGACTTAAGATCGAAAAAGAAAAAAAGAAATTTCAAGACTCAAGACTTGACGATGAACTAGGTGTCAGCCTATTCTCCTTAATTGGGCTGGTTTTGGGTTCTCTTATGTGGAGACTCTTCTTCCACAAGCTTGCCAACATTCCTTAATGTCATGAAGGCTGTTGAATGGCATGAGCCATATATGTTGCATGCATGTGGGCTACAGGTTCTTCATAAACAACCTTACTTGGTCAACCTCTAAGAGTAAGTTTGCCATATGACCAGCCTTTGCCCTCTATCAACTAAGGAATCAGAAAAGCTTTCCTTTTCCTCCAACTTAATTAACTTAAGGTCCCTAATTGTAATCAGGAGGTCAACATTGTATGAACATGGGCGTAAGAACTCTTTGTACAGGTCATCCTAGTCAATACCTTTCATGGGTTAATAGTATTATATCACCTTATCACATCATTATCGAATGCCAAAAAAAAGAAGAGAGAGATGTGAAAGATATCCTTGTCAATTCTTTTTAGAGTCATGGCACTAACAAAGTTTCTCATACGATGGTTGGGGTTTTCAGTTCCATGGAACTTGATGACCGATATGGTGAATTTTGGGGGTAATTTTCCATTTGAGATTGAAGTAAAACCTGCATAATCATTAAAGTAATTATTAAACATCGAGGAACGCTTAAGTAATTGTTCTATTGATCTATGCAAGGATCAATTTAAGGAGTTCCTTTTTTTCTTCTTTTTCCTTCTTCTTATTACATGTCTTTGGGGTGTCCTTGATAAGAATTTGGAGTGTACTTGCCATAAATTATATTTTCTTTTCACTTTTATCAATCCTGGCTTTCATTCTTTCCATCATTTTCATAAGGTGAGTCATTTCACTATTACCTATCATTGGGATGGGTGAGCGATTGGACTTTGACTTTGACCTTGATCATATCGGTGGAGCTACCTCACCTTCTTCCTAGGATTTTACCATCCTAGTTTGTGAACTCAACTTTGTGCCGTAAATACAAAGCCGACTCAGACTTAAGGTAAAAATACTGGATCAAACTTCCTTGTAGGATCCCAGTTGGGTTCCCTTAAGGAGCCCTAAAATTGACACCCTGATTTCTATCCTTTTCTCCTAAATCTCAACTCAGGTACATATATATAGACTTGAGGAATCCCGATTGGTTCTCATGGAACTAAAACAGTCCTAAATTCTACCCATTTCCTAGACATAGATTGGTATGCAAAACTCTTTTTTTGTTGACACCCAATCGTGCTCTTTTATGCTCAATCGAGACCATTATTATGACTTTTTATCACTTAAACTAAGGATAAAACCAATTCGAGCTTGGGGTCAGGAGCCCTTAGAGCTCAATTGGCCCAAAAGCTGCTTCGATCCTTAACCTGTGCTACTAGACTTGACATTTCTAAACCTCGGCCCCTAGACACAATGATGACTTCATAAAACCTACACTACCAATACATGGGCCTTTAGGTAGATGCCAATTTTAGAAATACCACTAAAGTTCTAAACATCTGTAGAATCATGCAAGCATATGAGTTACAACCTAATCAAAAGTTCGAAGTTATAAGTGATTTAGGTAAGGTTTAGAACAATTCTCTCACGTCACAAATGTTTCGTATGCCATCCATGGGGTGCATGACAAGACTAGAACAGTTCAGTTACTTCCCTGTATCATGTGAACTGGGAAGTGTGTCACGGATGTGTGAAATAGTTGTAGCTCAATTGGAAGTCCAAATGGACCCACTAAGTTGTACAACTATTTTCTCGAGGGTAGAAGCAGCGTTTAAATCTTAGAAGCAATGTTAATCATGTTAAGGCAGCACTTTAGTGCAAAAATGCTTAATACAAGTGTAACTGAAATAATTTCATGTATTGAATTTTAAATCTTGTCATCTTTAAAAACTCCCCAGTGGAGTCACCATTATAAGTACTAAGACGCTAGGGGACATATCCCAGGTACGGTCCCCGTGAATGGTCGGACTCGTTTGCTAAGTGTTTTGGTTTAGAATCATTTTTTCTTGTATTTTCAGTAAAGGGGGGTAGATTATAGCAAAACTGCAGGTCCAATCCAGAGAATTAGACCCTGGATCTGATCTTGAAACCCATTGGGTTCTTGAGCAACAGCCTAGTCTAGCTCCCTCAGTAGGATCCTAGTAGTAACTACTACATGGCCTAGGAATCTGGCTTGCAGGTTTGATCTAGGAATCTAGTCGGGTTCCTAGGTTAGAACTAAGCCTGGATCCTGGTCCAGACAGTTTTACTGTTGGGATCCTAAAGCAATTTGCCCAATTCAGGAAAAAATAAAGTAAAAGGAAATAGAGAAAAGATTAAAAAATAATGAATTTTAGTTAATAAAGTCACTAGTGAGTTCAGGAAAAACTAACCAATCAAATCTACTCTTCTAAATGAACCATAAACAAAAAGGGATAACCTAAAGGGGTAGCTAGTTTGCTTCAAAAACGTTTTCGAAAGGCCCCAAGTAATACCTAGTGTGGGGACCATCTTAACTCCATAAGCTCGAGCTGAGGATCTACATTCGAGGCTGATGGTATGATGACATGATCGAGTGCACCACATCATCGCCCATCATCACTGATGGTTCTACTAATCAATGCAGGAAATTAGATCTTAATTGCACTATCAAACAGTCACGTAACATATTACTATCGACCATGTCAAAAACACAAATCAAAGGTACAATGCTAGTCCAAAGAAAATCAAAAGAAACAATTCAATATATTACAGAGGGCGGGTACTACCTAAAGATTGGAATTTTGACCTTCGGAATGACTACCCTGATTCACCTGGGAACCCAGCAGAGTAACGCCTTTTAATGATTAACCCCCATCCCTCTCTTGATGCTCTCAATGGGTAAAGTGTTTCTCTCACAATTTTCTCCAATCATAAGATGTTCTCCTCCCTTATTTTTGATGTGTTTAAGCCTAGAGGGTAGCCCCTTTATAGCACTTGAAGGGATAATCTGAATTGGTTTAGAGAAAGAAAATTTAGTCTTATTCTCATTAAACTTAATCTAAATGAGGGAAAACTATAGAGCTCGATTTTGAGTAATTCTTTTCTTCAATGAAAGCGTATTAAGTCTAGTTTCGAATAAAACTAATTTCATAATTGTTTGCACAATTGTGGAAGACGATATAAGCAAAAATTTGAACAAGCATCATTTTTAGCACAAGCCTCACTACTCAACTTATATATTTTCCGTTACTTATCAAATTTGATGTTTAATATGTCATTAGAAAGCTTATTCAATGAAGAATACTGATACTTAAACTAAATTATTTTGTGCCTCCTAGAGTGGATCTCCACTAGACATTGAACATCGTCAATTTGGACATGTTTGGACATTTTAGGCTCAACTAGCATCTTGTATTTCCCTCTTTATTTTCCTTTCAAACTCAAATTAAGGATGACTCTGCTGGGCCCCAAACACACATGTTGACGTATAATTTTTGTCATCATGCAATTAAAAATGACACGGTATTTTTAGACGTCTATAGGTAGCTGAATGCTAGCTTTCAAGTCTAGAAAGTCAGTTACCCAATGATCTTATCACTCAAGCCACTTGTAAATAATTAAGCACAAAGATAGGAGTTAAGTATTTCAAACAAGATCTAGTAACCCTTTATATTTGTGGCAAATGTGCCATGAAATCAAAGCTCATAAAGCATATCATCACATCCTATTGGGATGATTCTTCATAATGTATAAGCTATAAACCTAGATCATAAACACTAAACATTAAAGCCTAATACCCTAAACCCTATGCATTAAACTTTGATACCCTGAACACCCTAATCAGAACCCTAAACTATTAAACCCACTTCTATTAATCCCTAATTCCCTAAACCCTATACCCTGAACATTAACCCCTAAACCATTGGATCCTATACATCAATTTCATATGCTATATATAACATTCTAAAGAAAGGTACACAAGTACGAATGCGTTATATAACTGTATTACACATTTCAAATGTTGCATTATAGCATATATATAATTGTATGACATGTTATGTTTGAAGAGTTATTACAGTGGCTTCTTTCTAAGAACACATCAATTTCAAATCCACCATATTGTATTAGAAGGGAAAGAACATGTTCAATGAGCATATATTAATATGTTCGTGTTCACTATGTTTTATGTATTTATTATGACTATATATATTGAAGCGGATTGAACCCAAGCTTCCGAGATTGAATCCAAGATCATTAAAATTGGAAAAACCAAAATTTATATGTTTTAGAATTTTATGTAGGGAAGGAGAAGATATTAATGGGATATGCTCATGCTAAAGGCAATCTACCACATGAACTAACATAGCACCACTTAATCTCATAAAGGCCCAGTCACCAAAGATCAGGATAAAGTTATTACTCTCATTGTCACTATAAAGGCAAGAGATAAATAGTGACAGAAACAAGCCAAAAGCTTCATTTCAATTTTGATTCATCATTTCATCCAAAAGGTCTATTTCCTAAGTGAATGCAAGAGGCTAATTTATAGTCACAAGAATTCATACCCCTTTCCCAATCTATAAAATTACACCAATAGAAAGGAAGCACCTAAAGGGTTAGCATGAACCAGTGGGCTTGAAGCATCCACTCTGGCCAATAACATCCAGAAAACAATTTAACCATATTAAAATTAAAAGCTTTTAAGCTAGTGATGTGTTGTTTAAAATGCAAGGCTAGAAATGTTACTGCACTTGTACTTAATTTGTGGCATCATCGCCATCCCATATGGAGGAATTTGGAGAAGATATTTAATGAGGAATTTGCTAAAGGTATCCACCAATTGTTCATAAAATATTAATGCCTTAATCATCCACTCGGTGGCGGAAGATATTTAATGAGGAATTTGCTAAAGTTATCCACTAACCCTTGCTCGGTTTAAGCTTCATAAATCACCCAATACTTGAAATTTGAGGAAATTCTATATAGTTTTGGAAAATAGACCTCTAGGCATATCCAACCATAGCTAAAACACTAATTTTTAAGCTTATTTGATTGTCCAAAACGTATCTCAAAATCCACCTATGAAATAGGAAATTTCTAGCTAGCTTATACTAGAAGTTTTATTTAACATAAACCACCACTAACAAGTGAATTATGAAGCTAATCAACTTTGGGGGGTGATTTAGGTTCTTGCTCCGTATCATATATGAACAACTCTTCCATAGTCAACAATACATTTGTATAAATGAGGTAAAACTTGTACTGCATGGCGTTTTTCATATATAATGGTATGAATACATGTTAGACCTCATTTACTCTGTGTGACAAATTATATGTATTCTATAATTTAGGTTTGGCTTCTTTTATAAATTTCATACCATCTATACACCTCTCTCTTACCCCCTATTGTCCCGGTCATCTGGCATGTCCCCAATGGAAATAAGAAAGAGGCAAGGGCATGTTTGTCTTCACATAGTTTTCATGAATGGCATTTTGTCACTACATTATTTTCTTGGGGGCATTCTGGGTATCACACTTATAATATCCCACCTTTCTTGGTGTGCCCTTAGAAATGAACGTCAGCTTCGTTGTGCCATTTTCAAAGATAGCAACCCTTCCATAATGCAAACCTTTATGGCTAGCTATGATGGGTAACTTTTCCAAGTCCAATCTATATATTCTCCTTGAACCTCCTACTATTTTTATTTTTTTAGATTAATAAATAAACTCATACTAGGGATGCGTAGTTTGTGGAAACATCTTAAATAAGGAAGATAAGGGACACAAAAGAGGAAACAATCTTAAACCTCCTATGTACCTTTACTTAACATCCCTAAAGCTAAAATAGAGCCTTCAACCAAAAAAAAAAAAAAAAAATCATTGTCCACACATCAAAACCGAAATAAAATATCTATTATTGAAAACCAAAGAAATGTAATTAATGGTTGTATGGGTTAGGTTTTGGCTTAAAAATACAACTAGTCTAAATATACTAACAAAATGGACACCAAACTTACATGAGTGTAATGTGGCACAATTAGCTGAAAAATATCATCATGAAAATAGGAGGTTTTAAGGGAAAAACTAAAATAAATCAGTCATATTGATTCAGTGTACTTTTGGTGCACTTTTTTCTATAAGAACATAATTTCTCCTTAAAATAAGGCTTAACTCATCTTTGTTTTTTGTTTATCTTATTTTTTATAACTATAGAAGGTGCAAAAGTTGATATATGATGTGTTAAAGTTAAATCTTTCATAATCGACATCGACATATGTAGAGAACATTTAGACTATTTGAAACCCTAATCTCTTTAAAATTTATTTAATGTAGGCAATTAAAGTTCAGCGTCAAGTAAATTTGATGAATCTAATGGATCCAACCAATTACAAATTCGTAGACATTCCCATATTACAGCACCCAATTTATATTCCACTTATTCCATTTGTCAGGCATGAAAGGATTTTTCTTACCGTAAATTCCTGTTTCCTATTCCATGATTTCCTTTGCATAAGGAGCTCCAATAAGATATGAACTTTTAGGAGGACTTAACTTACCATTCATTCAAAAAAATCCATTTATATATTTCTATATATTTCTAGCTTCCCATATGCTTTAACTCGCAGCGCTTATATCAAAAGCTTGGAACTACGTAGATATATAGTTCTAGGCTTCTAACCCAACAAATGCATAGATATGTGGTCCAATGCATGCAGAAGAAAATCTAGCCAAGTCCATGCAAAACAATGCATGTGTATTTTTTCTTTTCAGACGTATTAACTCTTCCCAAGCTAGTAATTGATAAACTTCGTTAGATTTAAAAATCCTCATTTGTTGCCACACCTCCCACCATTTGCTCCTATTTCCTACCATGTGTCTCCCTTGCAACATTTGATAATAATTTTACCAATAAAAAATATGGTATGATACCTTAGATATAAAAAGTGGTGAATAATTTCCATCACTATCATTCTCATGGATCTATTAATATTTAAGGATACCTAACCCAAAATTATTCTAATGTTTTAGGTCAAATTAAGAAATCTCATCAACTTTTTCATTATTCTAAATGCTCATAAACTATATACAATGCTCATCAAACTAATGCAGAATGCTCAGTATCCCAACCTGAATGCTCAATTCCTTATAATCTAAATGCTCAATATTATAACTCGTACTGCTCAACTGTCTACACCAAAATATCCAACATTATGACTCATAATGTTAAGCAACATTAGCCTCCATATTCAACGCCCAAAGAAAATATTAAACTTCATACAATAGCATGTTTAACTTAGTTTAAGGTCATGCTCGGCACCAACGTTTTGGGTAGCGTTTATATTCTGACCAGGTCAATACACTAATTAGTTAATTTTTAGTGTTTGGAAACTAGTGTTTTGCCTAGCATTTCAAGTAGCGTTTAGCATCTTAAATAGAGTATTTGAAAAGCTAATATTATTAACATTTGACATTTAAAAGTAGCATTTCATATTTTTTAACCAAAAAATATTCTTTAAAATTTTTATTTTTTGAAATTATTTATATCTTTTTATGTCAATTTACATTTATCAGCTAGCATAACAGCTAAATTTACCGAACACATTAGTTTCAACAGCTAATCTAAACAGCTATCTGTTAACAGCTAAACTAAAAACGCTATCCACTATCTAAACAGTTATTCACTACTTGAACCGCTATTCGCTACCTAAACAGCTAATTTTGCCAAACTAGGCCTAAGTCCATAAATTAGAACACATAACTCCACAAATAACTCAGTGTAGTCATTACAAATGGGCAATGAATATCTTTAAATAAAATCAGATGAACCTAAAAAGAAAAGGCAAATTCTAGTATGAGATCGTCTCACACGAAGTTATTGTGAGACGGCCTATGTAGCATTATTTTTGAAAATTACAGAAAAGCATTTTTAGGAGAGTGGTTTCACTCTCCATGAGTTCCCGAATTGAAAAAACACAATTGGCAAGTTTCCCTCACTTTTTGAAACTCTTCATTGAACCCTACTTATTCTCAATCTACTCCATTCAGTTCGTGTTGATGCAACAAATTATAAGTGATGACTAATGATGCTATCAATATATACGAATTATTGGTGTTTATGATTTAGTTTAAGCGAATTCATTGGATGTTCAGTAACTCTTATAGGCAGATTTTGCATATTGATAAGAAATCTATAATTGTGTTTTGCTTTGCTTTGTTTAACTCTAATGTACATTGTCATTAGTCATGTGTTACAGTGTTGCATTCAAATTAAATAACATATTAGTATAGTTACCTATCGAATCTATTATTGTTCATATTTTATTACACAATTAGTATAGCGATCTACCGCCTATATTATTACTCATATATTCATATTACCTTATAACACAAACTTTCTAGATATAGTGCTTACAACTATGAAATAGTCAAGTTGCATTATCTTTGGCAGCGCAATTACCAAATAAAGTAGTCACATGTTAGTCACACCATATGAATATTAATAGTCATATATCGCTTGTCATGTCATTGTACAAAATTAAACAATTAATGTATCATATTAGTCATCGATTATAAATGTTTTTAGTACTATCACCAAAATACCAAATTATATAAACACATTAGTTGTTACACCCTGTCTGTGTGGGTAGTACTAATATCGACTTTCTCTTCTTTTTCCCATGTGGAGATATATCCTCAACTACTACTTTCATTGGATTTGCAGAGCTATTAAATCCGACACAAGAACAAACAAAATATCTCTTGAACACTTTCCTGTCTTTATTTTGTTTCTTCATTGTGTTGATCTTCTTAAGCTGAAACCAACAACACGAGCGTCGGTGATATAAAAAAATCATTGATCTTGTCCCCACAATATCCAACCAATGATCTCCATCAAATCTTGGCTCGACTCAAGGTACTTTATTGTTAGAGGCTCATTGGTCTCATGACACCCGATCACTAGTGAACCTTCTATTTCAATTTGGCAATCTGCACGCGAAATTTACATATCGTCATCACAATCACTCATTAAAAAATATTGTTAGTTGCCCTTCGTGTTGAAATGATTAATTAATATTTTAGTCATCTACTAACATCAGTATTAATTACTATTCAAAACAATACGATTAAATAAAAGTCATAGTCACCCATTGATAATGGATTTAATTACCTTTCCATACGACAGATTTACTAACAATTATAATGCCTCTTTGGAAATGTTTGCAGTCATATCTATGTTGTATTTGGCCTTACACTACAACGTCGAATGTAAATCATACTAACAAGTAATTGCACTCACTTATTGATAGTATAGCTAGTTAGTTACTTTTTTAAAAGTGCAATTACATTACAAAATGAAAACATTAAATGAATAATTCAGTCACCCATTCATGATGTCATTAGTCTTGTGTATATTCTTATTGGTCATGTATTACAACTTACATTCAAATTAAATAACACATTAGTATAGTCACCCATCATAATCTACCATTAGTCATATATTATTACTCAAATTAGTATAGTCATGTCGCGCACATATTATTAATCATATATTATTACTCATATTACCTTATAAACAAGCTTTATAGATATAGACATACATGCAACATTGAAATAGTCAAGTTGCGTTATCTTCGGCAACACAATTACCAAATAAAAGTAGTACACATGTCAATCATACAATATGAATATTAACAGTCATAAATTACTTGCTAGGTCATCGTACAAAATTAAACAATTAATCTATTGTATTGGTCATCGATTATAAATGTTATTGGTACTTCAATTAAATCACCAAAATACCAAATTATATAAACATTTTAGTCATTATTTGACAACATTATTAGTCATATTTATGTTGTAATCATGGTCATATATTAGAACGCTGCATGTAAATTAAACAATGCATTAGCATATACTCCACTGGACAACAACATCGAGTCACATCTATGTGTCTGAAGTCTGAACACAAATTGTATGGATACAGTCATACATGCAATAAGTAAATAGTCATATTGTGGTTTTATACAAAAACAAATTACCAAACAAACATAGTAGCAAATAAATTTTATCGATATAGTCATACATGCAATAATTAAATAGTCACCGTTACTAGTACTTCTAGCCATGAATAACAATATCCAACTAATTAGGGTTTTCATATTGTCATATCCTAAACCAACACAAGCATTAGCCTAGAAAATAATGAAATATGGTTACCTTCCACTCTGATAGACGTACCTTGTCTTCTCTATTTTCATTGTTTCCTGTTCGATTTCGATTATTCCATCCATAGTGACTATATCTATCTAGTAAATAATATGTCAAATCAAAATCAAATTTCAGAACATGTATTCAACTTTCACAATACTCATGAAAACTATAATTCAACAAGGACCTATTTAGAGTAGTTATGATGCATTTCGACATTCCTAGTGCGACAAGAATGCCAATACAAAGCGATGCTGTTAAATTCGTGAGTATACAACCACAAGAGGGGGGTGAATTGTGGTGTCTGATTTTCACGTTGTAAATAACAAACACCCTCACAGAGGTTATTCTCATATGACAAACACCCTATTGACTTGTTTGGAGGGGGTGTTCTCAAATATTGCAAATGCGAAAATCACCAAGATAAATGCGGAAAATAAAGCACACACACAATTTTTACGTGGAAAACACCTCTAGCCCAATTGAGGTGTGAAAAACCACGACCTACCTCGTGTAGGATTTAACCACTTTCACTAACGGGCTTCACACGTTACAAATGTAACACACCTTGTTACAACTTGCAACCACGTAACCTTCTTCTCTAAGAAGGGTTACACCACGTCCAAATCTCACCAGATTGGACACGTCCAAAGTCCACACGACTGAGGACCACTCACTCACTTTTCTGATCCAAGATCAGGGTTACAAAACACCTTACGGGGGTGCTTCTGATTTAAGCAGATGTAAGGTACAATGAGGTCCTAGTATGCCAATATCTTGAAAGCTCTGTTTAAACATAACTTGTCTCGGTTGTTCTTTTCTCAAGCGTAACTCGAAAAAATTCTTCTCACTAGAAAAACCACTTTTGAAATTTTCCCTTTTTTGCGTATGTTGTGTATGTTTCTCGTCTTTTCTCATCTATACAAATGGGAGTGAAATGCTGAGATTTTAAACACAAAATCCAACGGTCAAAAACAAGGAGAGGTGAAAGAATCAGCTAAGTATGGAAAACGATTTTCAAGCAAGAAATACTCCCCAACGGCTAGTGATAAATTTTTCCCAAAATATAAGGGATTTGTTATCTTAAGAGATAACCCTTATCTTCCCATAGCCGTGAAGAAGATTCAAATGACAACCAGAAATCTTCAGCTTTTGAAATTTTATCATATCCGAAAATATAGGCAAAGGGAATCTTTTAGTTTTGGCAATTCTCCCAAAACCTATTTTCGCAAATCTCCCATAATATTTTCAAGAAATATCCTTTTCAGAAAAATAGCAATCTTGAAATTTAAAAAAATTATTCTGGAGATCTTGGCCAACCGAAATGAATTTTCAAAGATAACCGGGTATGGCCACTTCAGTTCAGAAACACCCTAGGCACCCTGTTTGCAGGGTTGTTCGCAACTGGTGTTCTGAAGCACTTAGCGCAAATACCGATTCAAGAGGTGTTTAAAATGACGTTTTCAATATTGGCATATTAACAAGAGTCTAAATAAATAAAACCTATATACCCAAGACTTCTTGTTTTGAACCAGTCATCTTGTCCAAGATTTGTAGAGCTGCTGTGAACACCAAGGCCACCTTGTTTGCTGGGGTTGTTCTTTGCATTGCTAAAGTTCAGGAACATGCCTTACAATCAACTGTCGAGGTGGTGTTCCTGACTTAATATAGAATCACCAAGTAAAACCTGTTTTGAAGACTTGTTCTTACATGTAGCAAACCAATTAATACAATAAAGATCACAAACACCAGTTAGGCCTGTTTGGAGATCGTGTTTGGAGCAACATTACTTGGATAAATTTTTACACTTGGATTTGTTATCATCAAAACTAAATATACTCAACAAATTCCCCCTTTTGATGATGACAAACCAAGTGATCATATTGACAAAATTAAAAAGCTTAACAACGATTAATGCTGATAGGGATCCTCTAGGTGCTAGGTCATAGATCATATGGTCTTATTCATATGGTCTTATTCCCCCTTTTGGCATCATTAAAAAGCATAAACAACAGTATGAATGCAAGAAAAGAAATATAGAGCATAAGGTGCAAGAAGCATCATGAAAGAGATATTGCATTAAAAACAGTACAATGCCAAAAACGAAGAGGGGAGGAGGAAACAAGAGAACAGCCTAGAGAATCAGGGTGCAGGGGGTGGTCTCGTTTGCAGAGGAGGAATGCTGGGGGCAAGAGTGGAGAGAAGGACAAGCAATTCCTCATGGCGTTTGGCGGAGAGGGCTTGCTCCTCAGCCAGAGCAGCCTTGACAGCTGAGAGCTCATCCTTGAGGCGAGCATTGTCCTCAAGAACAACCTCAAGTTTGAAGGAAGGTTGCCCAGAAACAGGTGGTCGAGGTGATCGACGACTCTGTTTGGAGACTGATCCTTCGCCAACCTCATAGCCACACCCGAGCAGAGTGTCAATCCTAATCTCATCAACGACTTGGGCCTCCACTCGCCGTGTGAGCACTATCCCAAGGTGCTCAAACACCCTTGTCAGCAGAAACCCATATCCAAGATCATGGGCCCGGGTGGTGTTCGCAATTCGCCCTATGTGGTGAATCATGATTGCAGGGAGGTTGATTGGTTCCTCCCGATCCAGTAAGTCCACCAGGCATTGATCGAGGGCATCAGCTGAGTTTCGCCCTTGACCTCGTGGAATTATATTCTTGATAGTAAACATAAACAATAGTTGGTGTAGGGAGGTCATTTCACCCTTCTTAACAGAGAGGGGTGCTCTCAGGCCCTGTTTTTGACTGAGGCGTTGGGACACCTCTAGGAGCCTGGCATTTTCGAGGGCTGTTTTGTCTTCCCTCACATACACGTCAAAGCCTTGGGAGGGTACTCCCAAAATTTTCCCAAATGTGGGCGCATCAACTTTAATGCGTTGCCTATTCACAAAACTAATCACCACCCCTTCGGTGACACTGCAGTTGGCGTAAAACTCAGCCAACTCAGGTACAGAACACCCCAGCTGGGTGTTTGCAAACAAGTCGAGCCAGCCTTGAGCGCGCAACTTGGTCAGGAACACCCCCAGACCCTGTTCCTCGAAAAAGCTTACATTCACTACCTTCCCCCTGACGACATTGCGCTTAAGCAACTGCGCATGTTTGTCAGACATAGGAGAGGGAGTGAACTGCTTTGGGCATTTGGGGGCAGGAACAGAGGTGGTAGCTTCTGGTAGGGGGGCTGTTCTGGGCTTTCGCTTGAGGGGTGTTTTTACAGGAGAGGGCTTCACAGCAGGTTTAGTGGTTGATTTTGGAGGGGCTTGTTCTTCAGAGGACTTGGAGAACACCGGTGTCCCCTATTTGAAGGTGGTGTTCTCAGAGTCAAAACTCGAGAACCCTTCGATAGAAGAGGAGGAAATGTCCTCGATGACAGGAGCAGAGGGTTTGGAGATACGGTGAGAGGATTGAAAAGCTATTCTCGCAGATTTGCGAGAAGGCTTGGAGGATTGTGGAGAAGAGGGAGTTTGAGAGGGCTGAGACCTTGGTTGTGGCCGTGTTCTTGGCGTTCTGCTACGCCTGGCCACTATTTTCACCCTTTTCCTTTTCTCTCCGGTTTGAGCGACCGGAGTGGGGGTTTCAGCCTCAGAGAGAGAATCCTTCTCTAAACTCTCCTCTGATGTCTCATTCGACTTCCCTTGGAAGTCGACATTCAGATCCTCCACATACACACCTTCGACAGAGGTAGCTCCTGTTTCTGTCGCTGTGTCAGGAAACAACCCAGAAGAACATGGCTCAAAATTAAACCCTTCAGGGGTTTCCAAGAGTTGATCTTGAGACCCCGATAGTGTACCCTCTGACTCGACTTTAATGGGACAAGCAATTGTCCCTACAAGGAACACCAATTCCCTTCCACACTCGAAGGGAATATCATCCATCCCCATTCCCACTGATTGTAGGGACAAGCTTTTCAGGAATTTGAAAGGCTTGTACAGGATTGGGCGAGGGGGAGCAGGGATTGAGGACGCAAGAACGAGGGCTTTTGATTGAGAGGAGTTGTTGGGAGCCATTGTTGCTAGAAGAGAGAGATTAGGGTTTAAGGTTTTTGCAGTGTTTTCAGGTTTTGCTTATGTGCGAGATGAACGGCAGAACTGAGAACAGGGCATATAAAGAGAGAGAGAGAGAGAGCACCCAAAATCTTTAGAAGATTTCTCGGTTTGCAACGGGTGTGAGCATTAAAAGCTTGTGCCTTGGGAAGGAAAGAAAACACATCGAGCAACCAAGGGGCGTACCTGTTCTCTTCGTTATGCCTGTTCTTTGCCGTCTGATCTTGATTGGACTTAATGGTATTAAGGCGGCTCCAGTACATCCCCTTATGCTGCACTAAGTGGATAAGTAGAGACAAAATGCACGCAATTCGAGTGTATGCAATCACATCTGTTGTTAATAAGATTTGCAAACAGGGGGAGAGAACAGGGTGTAAAGGTTGATCTTACCAAACCCAGTTCATGTTCTGGAAACAGGTATCTCAGGGTGTTCTCACCAACCCTAGTTCCAGTCTATTTCTCTCAAATTGATCTCTAGCTAGTGCCTTAGTGAATATATCAGCAATTTGATTTTCCGTTGTGCAAAAATTCATAGAGATTAAACCCTTTTTAACATTATCTCTTAAGAAATGATGTCGAATGTCAATATGCTTTGTTCTTTTATGTTGACATGGATTTTTGGCAATGTTAATTGCACTTGTGTTATCACAAAAAATAGGAATGCATCCAGTGTCAACACAAAAGTCCTTAAGCTGTTGCCTTATCCACAACAGTTGAGCACAACATGAAGCTGCTGCAACATATTCAGCTTCTGCTGTGGACATGGCAACTGAATGTTGCTTCTTGGTAGCCCAAGATACCAAACAAGGTCCAAGAAAGTGAGCCATACCTGAGGTACTCTTTCTATCAACTAGGAATCCAGCATAGTCAGCATCAGCATATCCAACAAGATCAAAATTGCAACCTCTAGGATACCATAAGGCTAAATTGGGTGTATGTTTCAAATATCTTAGTATCCGTTTCACAGCCTTAAGATGAGTTTCCTTAGGATTAGACTGAAAACGGGCACATAAACCAACACTAAAAACAATATCTGGTCTACTAGCGGTTAGGTATAGGAGTGACCCAATCATGCCCCTATAGAGTTTCTCCTCAACTGAGGGACTCCCATCATCCATAACCAACCTGGTTGAAGGAGAAATAGGAGTGTCTACGGGTTTGGTCAACTCCATCCCAAAACGCTTAAGTAGCTCCTTGATATACTTTTGTTGATGGATCATGGTGCCGTTTGGAGTTTGCTTGATTTGTAAGCCTAAGAAAAAGTTAAGCTCACCCATCATGCTCATCTCAAACTCACTCCTCATCATATTTGAAAATTCATTGCATAAATCATGATGAGTTGCACCAAATATAATGTCATCAACATATATTTGGACAATCAATAAATGTTCCCCCTTAGATTTTAGAAACAAGGTATTGTCTACCTTGCCTCTTCTAAAATCATTTTCAATTAAAAAACTTGACAACCGTTCGTACCAAGCTCTAGGAGCTTGTTTTAGGCCATAAAGAGCTTTGTCAAGTTTGAAAACATGGTCAGGAAATTTACTGTTTTCAAAACCAGGGGGTTGTTTGACATACACCTCTTCTTTAAGGTATCCATTGAGGAATGCACTTTTCACGTCCATTTGATATAGCTTGATTTCCATATGAGCTGCAAAGGCTATTAAGATTCGAATAGCCTCAATTCTAGCAACTGGTGCAAAGGTTTCTTCATAATCGATCCCTTCTTCTTGATTATACCCTTGAACAACCAGCCGTGCCTTGTTCCTAGTGACTGTTCCTGACTCATCCAGTTTGTTTCGGAACACCCACTTGGTTCTAATGATTTTTCTCTCAGCCGGTCGAGGTACAAGGTGCCACACTTTGTTTCTTTCAAATTGATGAAGCTCTTCTTGCATAGCCGTGATCCAATCTGAATCTGTAAGAGCTTCATTCACACTTTTTGGCTCAATGTTAGAAAGAAAAGCATAGAAAGCACAAAAATTCTTAAGTTTAGATCTAGTTTGCACTCCAGTATTAATATCTGACAAGATTTGATCAAGAGGGTGCGAATTATGGTGCTTCCATGGTCTTGGATTAAGTGGATCCACAGACACATGCTCTGTTCTAACTGAAATGTGTGTAGGATCAGGCTCAAGAACACCTCCTGATCCTGTTTCTGCACCTGTTTGCAAGCTTGTTCCTGAAGAGCATGGTTCCGAACATGGTTCAACGGTGTTTCCCCCTGTTTGGTTCTCACCTTGCCTGCCATTTTGAGGAACAGCTTCTGTACTTGTTTTCTTCAGGGTGTTCTCACCTTGTTTTTCTTGGTTCAACGATTCCTTTTGGACAAGACCTAATTCAAACTCTTCATCCTGTGCATCACTCTCATTCAAAGAGTTAGATTCATCAAAAAACACATACACACTTTCCTCAACACACAAGGTTCTTTTGTTAAAGACTTTGTATGCCTTACTGTAAGAGGAATAACCAAGAAATATTGCCTCATCACTCCTTGGATCAAACTTTCCTAAGGCATCTTTCCCATTGTTATACACGAAACATCTACAACCAAATGTTCTTAGATGCATAATGTTGGGTTTTCTGCCTTTGAAAAGTTCATAAGGAGTTTTGTTCAAAATGGGTTTAATCATGCATCTATTTATAATGTAACATGATGTGTTCAAGGCTTCTGCCCAAAAGTTCTTAGGAAGACCACTAGCAATAAGCATTGTTCTAGTCATGTCTTCTAGGGTACGATTTTTTCGTTCAACCACCCCATTCTGCTGGGGTGTTCTCGGGGCTGAGAAGTTATGATCAACACCATGTTCATTACAAAAGTTTGTAAAACTTGCATTTTCAAATTCAGTACCATGATCAGACGTCAAGCTTACCAAAGAGTTTCCTACTCTCTTTTCAATCCTTTTGAGAAGGGCAATAAACTTCTCAAAGGTTTCATTCTTGGATGTCAAGAATAAAGTCCAAGTAAATCGAGAGTAATCATCCACAATTACGAGCACATACCTCTTCCCTCCTCTACTAGCTATCCTCATGGGACCACAAAGATCAATATGCAATAATTCAAGAGGTCGGGTAGTGCTTACACACTTTTTAGATTTTAAAGAAGATCTGACTTGTTTTCCTTTTGCACAAGCTTCACATACCTTGTCATCATTATACTTGATGGAAGGTAGTCCCACAACCAAATCTTTGGAAATAAGTTTGTTTAACAAGGACAGGCTTGCATGACCTAGTCTCTTGTGCCATAGCATTATATCATCATTTAATACATTTAAACAAGTCAGATTATTTTGGGGAAGAGTGGAAATACAAACTTTATAAACATTTTGACATCGCTTCCCCCTCAACACAACATCTCCTGTGTCGTCATTCACAACCAAGCAACGTGTTTTTGAAAACAGTACTAGGTTGTTCTTGTCACACAGTTGGGACACACTTAGCAAATTGTGTTTTAACCCATCAACTAAGTGCACATTATCAATTAAGTGGGAGAGAGTTTTACCAATATTACCTATACCGACAATTGTCCCAGACTTGCTGTTTCCAAATGCTACACTCCCACCATTCAAAGCTGTAAGTGAGAGAAAATTTGATCTTTCACCAGTCATGTGCCGTGAACACCCACTATCAACAAACCACAACTGCCTGTTTTCAAGGGTGTTAGTGGGGTTGTTCGTAAGGTTGTTCTCTCTCACTTCAGCCTGCAAAACAAATCACGGGTTAGTTTTGGGAACCCAGATCCACTTGGGTCCCATTCTTTTAGACATGTAAAGCTCATCTTTTCTAATCCAGATTTGTTTCACATACCTTTCATTCTTTTCATTGGCATGTTTTCTTAAAGGGCAAGTGTATCTATAATGACCCGTTTTACCACAATGAAAGCAAACGATGTTTTCAGGTAATCCCACATACTTTCTATGTATTGGGTAAACGGTCCGTTTATGCTTGTAACCAAGTCCCTTTTTGTTTCTACTGTGATGAGTGTTTAACCAATCAAGGGCTTGTGAAGATTTGTTCCAGCGTTTGTTTGTGGCAAGATCAGTTTCTAATTTTTCTATGGTGGCATTCAAGCTCTGCTTTTCATTTAGCAGGGATTCAACTATTTCTTCCACTTCAAAGAGTTTTTTCTCTACTTGTGTATAATCGCCTTCTTTTAGAAAGAGGTCTTCTCTAAGCACGTTAATATTCTCATGTAAACCGAGTTTTTCATTTTTGAGAATTTCATTTTCAAGCTCTAGGTCACGAACTTCTCTTTTTAGATCAGCACAGGTGTCTATCAAATTATATAGAAGTTCTTCTAAAGTGGCTTTGTTAAGACCATGTACCTTGTTCTTGAGATCTGAGAAGCTGATTGTTGATTCATCATCTGAATCTGAATCACTTTGTGCCATAAGTGCTACAACCCCTTCTTCAGCTTCAGATTCTCCTTCATCCTCAGAGGAATCTCCCCAAGCAGCCAGCATAGCTTTCGAGAATCGCTTGCCAGATTGTTTACAGGGTGTTTTCGACCCTGTTTTCGAGGGTGTTCGGGCATCTGATCTTCTCGAAGCAGAGGGCAATTTTTGACTAAGTGATCTGGTTTGCCGCACTTGAAACACCCTGTGAGCTGTTCTTTGGGGGTGTTTCTGGACTTACTGAAGTCTTTTCTTTTGTTGTTCTCCTTGACCTTTTTGAAGAATTTCTTGAATTTTCTGGACATTAGGGCCATATCTTCATCTTCAAGGTCAGAGTCAGTGTCCTCATGTGCTTTCAAGGCAAGCCCACGATCCTTCTTTTGCTCCTCTCTTTGTTGTGAGTTCTTTCAGAGTTCATAGGTCTGGAGATTACCAATCAACTCGTCGAGGGTGATCTTGTTCATGTCTTTAGCCTCTTGGATGGCTGTTACTTTGGCCTCCCACGTACGAGGTAAAATTCTGAGAATTTTCCTCACCAACTCTTCAGTGGTGAAAGATCTTCCCAGGGATTTTAACTCGTTCGTGATGTGGGTAAACCGTGTATACATATCCATCACAGTCTCACGATCACCCATATCAAACAACTCATATTGTCGCATAAGTAGCTCAATTCTAGATTGTTTAACCTGACTCGTACCTTCATGAGCAACTTGCAGGGCGTTCCAGATAGCTTGGGCTGATTCACACTCAGAGATGCGAGTGTATTCATCGGGTCCTAGGCCAAAATATAGAAGCTTTTTGGCCTTGGCATTTTTCTCCATCTTTTTGTAGTCCTCGGCATCAAACTCATGAGGTTCTTTGGGAGCTGTTTTTCCTTCAGGAAGGGTTTTTATGGGAACAAAAGGCCCGTTCTTGATGAGCATCCATAACTCATAGTCTTCGGCTTGTATATAGTTCTCCATCCTATTCTTCCACCAACTATAGTGTTGGCCATTGAAGTAAGGAGGGCGAGTAATGGAATGTCCTTCAAGAATTCCTTGTGGAGTACTCATCTTCAGAATCTCTCAAGGTGTTAACCTTTTGTAGGAGAACCTGCTCTGATACCACTTGTTAAATTCGTGAGTATACAACCACAAGAGGGGGGTGAATTGTGGTGTCTGATTTTCGCGTTGTAAATAACAAACACCCTCACAGAGGTTATTCTCAGATGACAAACACCCTAGTGACTTGTTTGCAGGGGGTGTTCTCAAATATTGCAAATGCAAAAATCACCAAGATAAATGCGGAAAATAAAGCACACACACAATTTTTACGTGGAAAACACCTCTAGCCCAACTAAGGTGTGAAAAACCACGACCTACCTCATGTAGGATTTAACCACTTTCACTAACGGGCTTCACACGTTACAAATATAACACACCTTGTTACAACTTGCAACCACGTAACCTTCTTCTCTAAGAAGGGTTACACCACGTCCAAATCTCACCAGATTGGACACGTCCAAAGTCCACACGACTGAGGACCACTCACTCACTTTTCTGATCCAAGATCAGGGTTACAAAACACCTTACGGGGGTGCTTCTGATTTAAGCAGATGTAAGGTACAATGAGGTCCTAGTATGCCAATATCTTGAAAGCTCTGTTTAAACACAACTTGTCTCGGTTTTTCTTTTCTCAAGCGTAACTCGAAAAAATTCTTCTCACTAGAAAAACCACTTTTGAAATTTTTCCTTTTTTGCGTATGTTGTGTATGTTTCTCGTCTTTTCTCATCTATAGAAATGGGAGTGAAATGCTGAGATTTTAAACACAAAATCCAACGGTCAAAAACAAGGAGAGGTGAAAGAATCAGCTGAGTATGGAAAACGATTTTCAAGCAAGAAATACTCCCCAACGGCTAGTGATAAATTTTTTCCAAAATATAAGGGATTTGTTATCTTAAGAGATAACCCTTATCTTCCCATAGCCGTGAAGAAGATTCAAATGACAACCAGAAATCTTCAACTTTTGAAATTTTATCATATCCGAAAATATAGGCAAAGGGAATCTTTTAGTTTTGGCAATTCTCCCAAAACCTATTTTCGCAAATCTCCCATAATATTTTCAAGAAATATCCTTTTCAGAAAAATAGCAATCTTGGAATTTAAAGAAAGTATTCTAGAGATCTTGGCCAACCCAAATGAATTTTCAAAGATAACGGGGCATGGCCACTTCAGTTCAGAAACACCCTAGGCACCCTGTTTACAGGGTTGTTCGCAACTGGTGTTCTGAAGCACTTAGCGCAAATACCGATTCAAGAGGTGTTTAAAATGACGATTTCAATATTGGCATATTAACAAGAGTCTAAATAAATAAAACCTATATACCCAAGACTTCTTGTTTTGAACCAGTCATCCTGTCCAAGATTTGTAGAGCTGCTGTGAACACCAAGGCCACCTTGTTTGCTGGGGTTGTTCTTTGCATTGCTAGAGTTCAGGAACATGCCTTACAATCAACTGTCGAGGTGGTGTTCTTGACTTAATATAGAATCACCAAGTAAAACCTGTTTTGAAGACTTGTTCTCACATGTAGCAAACCAGTTAATATAATAAAGATCACAAACACTAGTTAGGCCTGTTTGGAGATCGTGTTTGGAGCAACATTACTTGGACAAATTTTTACACTTGGATTTGTTATCATCAAAACTAAGTATACTCAACAGATGCCTTTTAGGGTTTAATACAAACAAAAACAAGGATGAGATACCTTAGGCAACAAGGATAACAATGATGGGAACAATGATAGCGAACGTCGATAATGGGCACAATGGGAGATGACGATGTTGCGTCGATATAGGAAGATGGTGATGGAAGGGGTGAGAGAGTGTGTGCGATGTAGGCTACTAAGGAGAGAGGAAAAATTGAAGGGTTTATTACGCATGTATAGCTCAAACACGACTGGTGAAGGCTCATTGAATTGCACTTGCTAACATGACCTCCTCATCTCACACTATATCATCATGAGATGATCTTACATAAGACCTACTAAAAAGAAAATAAACAAATCATACAAAAAAACTTAGTAATAGAAAAAGAACCGTCTCTTTGAAGCATCATGTTCAACATATTCACTAAGCCTTCACTCTACCACAAGAACTCATCTCAAAAAATCTGAGTATTTCAATTTTTAAATAAAAAACAATAATCAACAAGTAAAACAAAATCAAATATTAAATGAAATGATGATAACTGAATAGAACTGTAGCAAAAAAAAATCTATTCCTCAAAAGATAACAAGCTCTTCGACAAAATAAATAAAAATAAGCAACATGATTGAAGAATATTTTTGAAAATTAGAAGCAATGACTATGGTTGAGTGTATGGAGATCAATAGTATAATACCCCAAAAAAGGCTGACATAACCACAAATGAAGACGGAGAAAATAAAGGAAGATCGAGTAACAATTTCTGTGGAATGAAATGAATAACAACTTTACTCTTACAGTATTATATAAAATAAAGGAGATAGAAAAGGCAAAAGCGCAAGTTTCAAAAGGTAAATTCACTTATTTCAATAAACAAGGGTGTGTATTTCTAAGACGCTGATGTGAATATGCCCGAGTCCATGTACTCGGGCTCATCTTGTAATTGTATTTAACATGTCAAGCAGGAATTTTGGCACTAATTCCACCCCCAGAAAAAAATTCCACCTTTATTTGAAAATAAATGTCTAAAAGTTCTATCCCAATATATTGTTAATATTGATATTATCCAGACGTCCTATGCCAATATATTTTTAACATTAATAGCATCATATGTTTATAAAAAATAATCAAATTTGAATATAAATGACTAGTAAAGAAAGTCAGTTTGGAAAGTAAAAATAAGATACAGGGAGCAACATACATGTTTTGTGATTCTATCCTCATCTATTATGATCACACAAACATTTTGGAGTTGACAAGCAATTAACCATTAGTTATTAGCTTTTTTTGTGTGAATAGAGTTATTAGCAATTAGTTGATTGTCTTACTTGTTCATAATTAATCGATTGCATTAATTTAATTTTCTTTGATGTCACAATTGATAGCAGTAATTGATTCTAAACAAATTATTCGGCAAAATTACTTGCTTCTAAATTAAGATCAAAAAAATTGATTAAAAAAACTAATTTGTAAAATACTCAACTCATAAATTAAAAAAAAAACAAACTAATGGTTCGATTCTCTAGGTCAAAGTTAAGCCCAAAAAACTAAGTTGCACCCCAAAAACTTTTTACCTCCTTTGTATAATATTTAGAAAAGAGGCGTAAAAATTAATATATAAACAAATTTATATTCAAATCTTTAATAAAACTAACATCGATGAATTTAAAGGTGAGTTATGCCATTTGAAACCTCAATCTCTATAAAATTCATTGCACAATTTTTAAAAATTTAGATTTAGGTAAATGTATTTTTTTTGTAAGAAATGTAAGTAACATATCTAGGCAGCTCTTATCTCAAGAGTTTTTCCTATATTATCATCATAAAAGATAGAAAGAAGGTCCCTATGCGGGATCACATTCCACACAACTGTAGAATGTAAAGAATGACCAAACTTTGTCAATCAGTCAGCTGCGCAATTCCCTTGTCTGAAATATGATGGGTAAAAACCTTCTTGCATAATTGAACGTAAGCGAGAATGTCTTGTATAAGCACTTGTATCTCCTATGGTGGTTCAATTTGACCATGAACTGCTTGAATGAGAATTTTATTGTCCCCTTCTATTTGGATATTAATAAATCCTACTTGTACTACTACTTTGATCCCATTTCGCATAGTTGTTGCTTCCGCTACCAGCACTGATGATGCTTCCAATTTGAATGACGATGCTTGGATAAATTTCCCTTCCTAATTGCAAATGATAAAACCTCCTACTACACCATGTGTTGATTTGGATCCATCAAATTTTATCTTGATGAACCCGCCTTGTGGCTTTCTCCAAGCTACCCAATGAGTCCTCTTACGGCTAAAGGCTAGAAGATTTGGGTTTGGTGGACGAAATGTTTGTGTGAGCCTGTGCCTAATACTCCATTCGGCGTTAGCTTTTTTGGCTCTTATTAAAGTGATTCCTGGATTAGGTGTTTCATTACGAAAAGCCATACTATCCCTTGTTTTCCATATACTCCACAGTAGTACAACTACTCTACCCAATTTGATAGTAAGGCCTACAGTTCTGGCAGTAGAAAGCATCTGTAAGATTGTAAGCTGTCGGCTAAACATGACATTTGTATTAATCCATATATGAGAACCTGCTAATCTCCAACACTCTTGTGCAACATTGCAATGACAGATGATCCGCATCTTCAATCTCAGCTCGATAAAAAGGACAAAGGGAATCAATATTCATACCTATTTTAGATACAGTTCCTCTGGTAGGTAGTGACATATGACAAAGTTGCCAAAGAAAAACTTTTAGCTTCGGTATAATATCTAATTTCCAAATCCAACTGTACTACCAAACAAGCGGATTAACAAGGTTCAATCCATGTGCAACCCAAGTCACTGTCTTAGTGGAAAATTCTCCATTTCCAGATAAACCCCAACATATAGAGTCAGGAAATGAATGAGCAAGAATTGGAGCTGCAAGAATTAACTGCAAGTGGACTGGATCCACGAAAGAGCTAAGTCTTGCAATATCCCATTCTTTACTGCTTGTAATAAATTGTGATACCTTAAGGGACGTATCGATGAGGGAATGATCCGTCACCTTAAGCAAATTAGCCAAACTTTCATTGGCACACCAATTGTCAAGCCAGAAATTAATATTTGTCCCATTGCCAACTTTCCACCTCACTCCTTTTTGAAACTGATGTCGATTCTCAAGTATATACTTTCATACCCAAGAGTCCATTTTTTTCTGTTCCACAGCCAAAAATTTTCATCAAGTTGGTACTTTGCTTGCATTTGTTCCACCCAAAGGCTTTGATCGTAGAATAATTTCCAAGTTAGTTTGCTTAAAAATGCAATATTAACAGCTTCCATTTTTCCAAGGCCAAGTCCTCCTGCCTTTTTCGGTCAATAGATTTTGTCCCAGGATACCATAGATAGTCCTTTATTTTCATGAGACTTTTTCCATAAAAACTCTCTACTAATTTTATCAATTTGTCAATTTGTTTCTTTAGGCAACTGAAAGCATTGCATCGTACGTGCAGGCATTGATTCTATGTTGGCTTGAATTAGTGCAACTCTTCTCGCTTTAGAGACATGTCATGTTTTCCATGTTTGCAATTTGTCTGCTGTTCTATTAACTAATTTTGAAAAGGTCTCTGTTTTTGGTCTACCCTTAAAAACCGGGCATCCAAGATATTTTCCAAGGTTATCTTGGTGCATTATGTTAAAAATGGATGACATGATTTGCTTGTCATGGGCTGATGCATTACTAGAAAATGTTAGTGACGATTTATGAAAATTAATGAGTTGTCCAGAATTTTGGCAGAAATTACTCAGTGCAAAACTTAACTCATGACAAGATTCAAGATTAGTTCTACAAAAAAGGAGACTATCATCAGAAAAAGTAAACATGGAATTTTGGATGCTCTAAGAGAAATCTTGACACCAATTCCACATTTCTTTCTACATATTGCCTTACATAAAGTCCTAGTTAGAACCTCCATACAGATAATAAAAAGATATGGGGAACGAGGATCCCCTTATCGGAGGCCTCTGGTCGGTGTAAAGAAACCACATACATTATCATTCACAATCACAGAGTACGAGACTATCGAAATGCATGCTTTAATCAATTCAATCCACTTGGTATGAAATCCTAATTTATGCAATGCATCGAATAAGGATTCTCATTCTATTCTATCATAAACATTCTTCATATCCAGTTTGAGCTCTACCGAGGCTTTCTTACCCTTCATATTTCTGAATTTATTCATGACCTCATGTGTAAGGAAAATATTATCGTGAATGGAACGTTAGGACACAAAAGCACTTTGGATAGGGTCAATTATATTTTACAAAATCGGCCTCATCCTATTAGCTAAAATTTTTGAAATAATCTTATAAATAGTATTGTAAAGACTAATAGGTTAGAACTGATTGGCCATTTTTGGATTATTAACTTTAGGAATTAATGCAATAAGCATATGATTAATCTGTTTAAGGAGCTTCCCCTCCTCAAAAAAAGATCTTATCGCATGGCAAACTTCATCTTTGACAATATGCCAATGATTTTGAAAAAAGGCGGCTCCAAAACCATCAGGTAGACCTGGCTAATAGGTCCTTCGGGTCGGGTACGGGTCAGGTCGTAGTTCGGCTCGGGTCACTTTCGGGTCAACTATGATCGGGTCGGGTTCGGGTTCGGGTTCGGTTCGGGTAAAGTTTGGGTTTAGGTTACTTTCGGGTCAACCATGTTCAGGTCGGGTTTGGTTTGGGTCAGATGAAGTTCGGGTTCAGGTCACTTACCGGTACCATGTTCGGGTCGGTACAGGTTCGGTTTGGATGGAATTCGGATCGGGTCTATTTCAGGTTGTCAACAGTAGCCCAGTTCAGATCAGGTATGAATCAAGTGTAATTGGGCTAGGTTTGATTAGTTCAATGTTTGGGTCAATGTCGAGTCAGGTATAAATCAAATCGGATATAAATAAAGTTGGGTTAATTTTGAATCATTATATGTTTTCAATGTAGCCATCTTTAGTTCTTTACTCTTTAATTGTATTTAAAAGATAAAAATCGTTTAATTAGACAAACTCATTTATTCTAGATTTCTTTTTTAATTCATACGTTAATGATAATTGATTTTATATACATATATATATATATATATATATATATATAGATATATATATATATATATATATAGATATATATATATATATATATATATATATATATATATATATAATGGAAAATTATATGGGGTTAGTTCTAAATTTACTAAGAAAGTTAGTAAATTATAAACACAAGTATACAACTCATCTCTAACCCTATATCAAATGTGTCGTGTAATTATCCAAAGGATTATGTATCGTTAAGCCAAGTTTTAATCATTTCAATTGAGTTAAATATACCTAACGCAAATTATTTGTCAATGGTCTCATTTGTGAGCCTCAATACCAAAATATACCTTGAAAAATGAAAAAAAGAAAAGAAAGAAAATAATGAAATTTTTAATTTACACCCTAGTGCTTGTTTATAACTTCACATTTGTCATATTTGGAGTTGGTAAATAGAAACAGGTTCGCTCAAGTTGACATTTTTGGTAATCGAATCAGTATTCTTTGATAACTTGTTAAGTGATCATATATCAAAATTCAAATATTTGTCTTTGTGAGATTAATAACTTAATCTGTATTTGCTCAATGAGTCAAGACGAAAAAGTAACGGCAATATATGAACATGTGTCAATTAGCATTACATTTATGTGATTATGAATGCTTGTTAGCGAAACTCGAGACTTAGAATTTATTGTCCAAAATTCAAATAAGTCATATTATTATGAGATCGTATGCAATGATACATTCTTAAATATGATTTTGCAAAATTAAACATGTTATGAAGATGACTTAGAATCGTAGATCAGTAGTGCAGAATTTTTAACAGTAGTCACAGAATGATATTATAAATTTATAATCATAACGTGCATTGCATTAAGTCATTAAGTGAATCAAATAGTAAAATAGGCTTACTATATCCTAATAAGTTTAACAAATTATTAATTATACTTATCTTTTCTTAATTCCTGTTGTGACAAAATATTTTTTTTCTTTTATATTTTTACTACATATCTATCAAATTAAAAATTTAAAACTATCAACTATTGTGGTTTTTTCTCTTAAGTTTTTAATTGATTTCATTTGTAAAAATTTCCTCTTAAGTTTTTTCTTTTCCCACCTAAACTCAACTAATTGAGTTTGAAAAATTCAAAATTCCCCCCACAAGAGGAAAGACTAAAACCCCCTGTAGGCACTGAAAATTTATTCGTGTTGCACCAAAATAAAATCGAATTAATTAATTGGGTCAACCCTTTTAATTAATTTAATCAAGCCCAAAGACTCACAAGTCAGGCCCGAAAGACTCACAAGTCAGGCCCAAGATGAAACCCAAATGACTTTGAAGTCCAGGCTTAGTCAAGGTTCGAGTCAAAGCCCAAAACCGAGGCTCAAGATGTCTACCAAGTCAGGTCACAACCTAAAGCCCGAACGAAGTCATGGCGCGGTCAAAGTCAAATTTCAAAATCAAAGTCAAAGGTTAAAGTCAAAGTCCTACATCAGCTTACAAGGTAAACGTCAAGATCGACTCTCAAGTCAACGTCCGGTCAAAGTTCGAGGCAACCTCCAAGTCAATGTTCGGCCCAAGCCCGGAAGACTCTCAAGTCAAAGTCAAAGTCAAACAAATGAAAGTCAAAGCAGACTAGGGAAAAAGCCTGATTGAAAGGCCCAAAGTCTAGGTCAAAGCCCAAGACCCGAGTCAAGGCCTGTCTTGACTTTCAAGGGGGAGGCTTTCCTATAAATAGGTCCCCTACCCCTCTTTGTTGAAGGGTTGGAAAATCCATCCTTGAAAGAGAAAGAATCAGAGAATTATATTCATAGAGATTGTACTCAATTCAAATCAATTAAATTCTATAAAAAATTCAATTTTTGTAATTTGTGATTACAAATTTTTGGCACGCTCAGTGGGACGTCTCTATGTCTCATCTCTTTCTCTTAAAAATTAAGACTTTCAAGTCACAAGCACATCATCTTCGACGGAGATATGGCTACAAAGAATGCCGCCGCGCAACCTTCAAAGAAGAAGAACATAGAATCTTTCTCTCTTAGATCCTATGAAGCGAGCGCCACTTATAGCAAGCGCGCTCATACAATGAAGACCAGGAGCATGGCAAAAGCTGCTCCGTCAACCGCTGCCAGCCAGACTGTGTCACCCATATCCAAATTCCAAGACTCAAAAATGCAACACAAGGCGTCGTCCTGGATGGATGAAATTCAAAAACTTAGCATTCAATCTCTAGTCTGCGAGGTTGAAGACTACTATAGTAGTGACTCCTCTGCGACCTCGCCAAAGGGGGCGCGCATGTCAGAGATTGAAGCTGAATCTTCTGATACTGTCATCATGCCGGTCATGATGACAGGAACTGCCAACCTTGAAGAGCAGCTGGCAAGTATGAAGGCTACCTTGGATAGACTCTCTAAAGAGAGTGCAGAGAAGGATGCCCAAATCAAGCGCCAGAACGATCAGATTGCTGAACTAACAAAGAGGCTGGAAAAGAAATTCTCTGAAGCTTCTAACAAGGGTTCCGGCACTGAAGACTCTCACAAAGAGTCACATCACAGTGAGGAATCTGACAATGACCGCAAAGCTAAGAAGGACTGCTCCTTTGGCTCAATGTCGGTTGAGCAGATTCAGAACTTGATAGCAAATGCAATCAAGGCTCAGCTAGGAGGAGGGTCTCACAAGACCCACTTGTACACAAAGCCTTATACAAAGAGGATTGACGTGCTGCGCATGCCTCATGGCTATCAGCCTCCCAAGTTCAACCAGTTCGATGGCAAGGGCAACCCTAAACAGCATGTAGCGCACTTCATTGAGACGTGCAGTAATGCTGGCACAGAGGGAGACCGACTGGTAAAACAGTTTGTCCGTACTCTAAAAGGGACTGCGTTCGACTGGTACACAGACTTGGAGCCCGAGTCCATTGATAATTGGCAACAGATGGAGCAAGAGTTCCTCAACAGGTTCTACAACACTCAGCGTGTAGTCAGCATGACTGAGCTCACAAACACAAAACAGTGGAAGGACGAGCCAGTTCTCGACGACATCAACCGCTAGCGTGCACTAAGCCTTGAGTGCAAGGATCGGTTGTTTGAAGCCTCCGCCGTCGAAATGTGCACCCAAGGCATGCACTGGGACTTGCTGTACGTCCTACAAATGAGCAAACCTAGGACCTTTCAAGAATTGGCGACCAAGGCACATGCCATGGAGGTGACGATAGCTAGTCGTCACGCTAACTCCTTCTATTCTATTGAATCAAAGAGGGACAAAGTTGAGTTCGAGAAGCGATGTCCACATCTACAAGTCAGCCAATTCGCATTATGGAAAAGCCAAAACTAGGGGGCAAGAAGAGCTCGTCGTTCAAAGTTGTGACAAATAAGCATCCTACACTGAAAGAACTTCAGGAAAAGAAGTATCCATTTCTTGACTCAGATTTGTCAGGCATGCTAGATGACTTACTCAAAAAGGGGTGTCATCGAATTGCCCGAGCCAAAGCGCCCAGAAGAAGTTGGGAGGACCGCTGACCCCAAATACTGTCGATACCATAGAATCGTTAGTCACCCTCTTGAAAAGTGCGTTACACTCAAGGAGCGCATCATGTGACTGGCTGAGGAAGGAAGAATAATTTTAGATTTGGATGAAACAATAGAAGTTGGCCACATCACAGTGCAAGAAGCTGATGAGTCAGATTCTAAAATAGATTATGCTGAAGTACTAGAGGGCTCAAGAGAATGCTTCATACAAAACTTCTTTGATAGTGTGGCTGTCTACACAACTTCATGTTTCGAAATTGATGATGACGAAACAAATGAAGAGTTGAATGTCCCTCCTGAAGAAAGTGGTGATGGTAGCATCCAGCCACAACAACAATGGAAGGAAAAGATTGAGAGGACAATTTCATTCTCATCCGTCAAGCAAGCAAATGTCGAGGCAAATTCAGCGCCGCCAGTCTTTAAATGTGCAAATCCTAAAAGTTCAACCAAGGTTGAACACAAGTTCAATGAAGCAAGCTTGTGCATTCTGAAAGAAAAGGGTGTGCCTCCAGTTCATAGGGCAAACCCAAGCAAATTGACCAAGGTCTCTCTCCCTGGTTTTATTGCCTCTTCTAAGGGCTCGCTCCAAGAAAAGGGTGAGCTGTCAAAGATACGCATCAGCGATGGGTGTGATCCTAATGCGCACAAGTTAATGAAGATGTCCAGCCATGACTTCAACCAACCAACATCTTTAGGACATGTGATCAAAGGTAAGCCCTACAGACTTGACAGCGCGCAAAAGGTCATACAAAGTCAAGGGGGCAACGCCGCAACACCTAAAGTTGGTCTTAGCTACGTACCACCCCAGCCTGTGAGGATTTCGGGAAGGACAGGCAAGCCCACACGCAATATATCAGAGCTGAAGACGTTGATGATAATGAAGGTGAAAATGCCAGCATCAACCCCAAAACGACGATGTTCGACAAGTTGCAGCCACCAACGTCGCGCCAATGCCCTTCTGTGTTTAGAAGGATTGGAAAGGATAAAATCCCGAAACCCTCTGTCTTCCATAGGTTGAAGATGGATGAGCAACCTAAACCCTCGGTCTTCGCCAGAATCAAGATAGGCGAGACATCATCAAGCGCACCGCCCTTACAAAAAAGAGATTCAGCGTTCAGCCGCCTCGGCAAAACAAATGAAGTCCAAAGTTCAATTCCTTCATGTATGAAGCGTGTTTACACTTTGGATGTGAAGGTGAATGACTCGTTGAAAGTAAAGAGGCGCGTCCTAATTCTCACTCGCCAAGGGGCTAAAGCCAGTTCAAAAGAAAGAACTAAGAAGCAAGCCTTTTCCAGCTGCAACGCAAGCCAAGATGTCGGTGACTTCCCTTGAGGAAATACTGGATTAGCTCATGGGCAAGAGCTTAAACTGTTCACCACCAAAAAAAAAAAAAAAAGTTCACATACATTCAAGAAAGGAGGCGGCTCCTGAACAAGAGTCTAAACTGTTCACACGCATTCAAAAAAAAAGAAGGCTCCTGAACAAGAGTCTAAACTGTTCACATGCATAAAAGAAAAAGAAGAAGGCTCCTGAACAAGAGTTTAAACTGTTCACACATTTAAAAAGCAGGCTCCTGAACAAGAGTCTAAACTGTTCACACGCATTCAAAAAAAAAGAAGGCTCCTGAACAAAAGTCTAAACTGTTCACATGCATTCAAGAAAAAGAAGAAGGCTCCTAAGCAAGAGTCTAAATTATTCACACGCATTCAAAAAAAAAGAAGGCTCCTGAACAAGAGTCTAAACTGTTCACACGAATTCAAGAAAAAGAAGAAGGCTCCTGAACAAGAGTCTAAACTGTTCACACTTTCAAAAACAGATTCCCGAACAAGAGGCTAAACTGTTTACACATTCAAAAAAAGACTCCCGAACAAGAGGCTAAACTGTTCGTACATTCAAAAAAGAAGACTCCCAAATAAGAGGCTAAACTGTTCGCACATTCAAAAAAGAAGACTCCCAAACAAGAGGCTAAACTGTTCGCACATTCAAAAAAAGACGACTGCTAAACAAGAGTCTAAACTGTTCATGCATGTCAAGAAAATGCTAACTCCTGAGTAAAAGTGTAAACTGTTCATTCAAGCCACCAAATAAAAAAAAAAAAAAAAGCCTTCTACTACTTCTGGCCCGCAAGAGTATAAACTATGAACGGCAAGACAAATGAAAAAAGGATGCTTAGTTGAACTACATAAAAATTTGATCTTATTGGGAATTGCAAGTACCCATAAGTACGTAGGCGGCTTCAGCAAATCATCAAGTGCAGTCAAACACATCACACACAAAGAAAAATGGGGGGCATGAAAGAGAAGAGATCAAAGACATCACCTTTCTACCGCCAAGCTTCTCCTCGCGACGGGCACCATTATGAATCACCTGAAAATAGAAGCAAACATAAAGTTAATTCTTTTTCAGGAAAGAAATCAGTAAACAAGGTGGCGTCTAAACAAAATAAATGCTAAAGAAGGGTAAAGCGTGAAGCGAAATCAATCAAAATGTTCGTTGATTGCCGCGCTAACCGCTCTTCACTGTGCATACCACTTTTGTGCATATCAGTTCCGTTCAAGGCCCGTGGCCAAACAGCGAACCGTGTCGCAAGTGGTTCTTCAAATCTTCATATCCCTCTCGTGCATATCAGTTCCGTTCAAGGCCCGTGGCCAAGCAGCGAACCGTGTCGCAAGTGGTTCTTCAAGTCTTCATACCACTCTTGTGCGTATCAGTTCTGTTCAAGGCCCATGGCCAAGCAGCGAACCGTGTCGCAAGTGGTTCTTCATATCAGTTCCATTCAAGGCCCGTGGCCAAGCAGCAAACCGTGTCGCAAGTGGTTCTTCAAGTCTTCATACCACTCTTGTACGTATCAGTTCCGTTCAAGGCCCGTGGCCAAGCAGCGAACCGTGTCGCAAGTGCTTCTTCAAGTCTTCATACCACTCTCGTGCGTATCAGTTCCATTCAAGGCCCGTGGCCAGGCAGCGAACCGTGTCCCAAGTGGTTCTTTAAACAGCTTTCAACCTGCACAGGCAATAGAGCACCAAAAAACAAAGGGGGGGCCTCGGCATTCAAAAAAATGCGATCCACCAGCAACTGAGCATAATATCGCGATATGCGAAAAAATGCGATATTGAATGAGCGCAATGTTACAACGACTCAGACAGACGTGAGAAGACTCACCAATCTAATGAAAGGGCTTCCTATGGACTCATTTCAGCCATAGTCGAACTTTTATTACTCATGATTACAAAAAAAGGGGGGGCAAGTCCTACGAGGTGAAGACACAATACTGCAAATTGCAACAAAATGCCAAGTAACAAGCAACCCGTGATTCACTGAGCATCGAGGAAAAAAGAGGTGATCATTCAAAACCCAAATTTTGATCATGGGGGGCACGCATTAATATAAGAACAAGCCACTTTTCGCCAGCTACTATTTGCTACGTGATGCTATGTGATCTTCATCAACATCAAGTTTAGCATCCATATAAGGCCAAGTTATCAACAAATAAAAATCCCAATACCCAAATTCCATTCAAAAAAAAAGAGTATCAAGCAGCAGCAGCATGATGGCCAAAAGGTGTACTTTAAAACAGGAATCAGCACAATAATGGGCAAGAAAAGAGGAAGCCAACACTCTGGTGAAATTGCACATTTAATTTCTATTACCAGGCAGCTTATCGAAGAAACAGAGAGCAGCAAAAATGGCCAAGCTTCAATCTTTCACTCTCTCTCTCTTCCTTACAAGAATGCCCAAATTATAAGCCTACTAGGTCTCTCCTCAATCTATCCGATTCCAATCCCAAAAAAAAAAGGGGTTCATCATCAACATAAGATCATCATCAAAGTTCTTGTGCTGCCCCATTTGACAGTTCTTGTGCTGCCCCATTTGACAGAGATCCCGGAAAAAAAAAAGGAAACGAAAAAGAAAAATGGAGAAATGTGATACCTTTGATGATTACCAAGACCGAAAATGGGAAGGAAAGGATGACTGAGAAGGTTAATACCTTCACTTGGGTTGAGAATGGCAGCGCAAAGTCGAACTTTTGGGGATATCCATCATGACCAGTACCAGTAGCAACAAACGTGGGGCTTGGCTTATGAGCTCTGTTGCTTGGCAGATGAGAAAGAAAGGGGAAAGGAGTGAGAAAGTGGCTGTCTTGGGTAGTCAGGAGGGCTGTAAATGGTGGCACATGGTCAGGCTTCTGGCGAAGGATTCCACCGTAATCAGTGCGTCGCAGCAAGGAAGAAGGCGGCTGTGCACTTGGTGGCTGATCGAAGGTTGAGGAGGAAGGAAGGGGCACGGGGCAGCAAGTCACGTGAGAGGCATGCGTGCCATTTGAGTGAAAACAGACGGGCTACGGATGAACAAGGCGGGTCCAGCCCATCGGAAAGAGAAACAAAAAGAAATGAAAGAAAAGGAAGAAAAGATTAAGGCGAGTCCCAGACCTGCCCAAAAGTAGAGGGAGAAGGGAAGATTGCAACCAGCCCAGCCCAAGCGTAAAGGGGAAGGGAAGAGACCGCCTGGCACACGTGCCCCGCGCAGGACATTTAAATGAAGAAAAGGGACTGGGCTCTCGGCTTCGAGAAAGGGGGAAGCAATCCAGCCCGTAAGAACAATGGCCCCGGCAGCATGAGAAGAAGGAAATGAAGTCAATCTGGTCTAAGCCCGGCAACACGGATTAAGAAACCAGCCCAAGCGTCAAGGAAAAAACGAGAAAGGAAGAAGAAAGAAAGCAAGGCAAAAGGAAAAATAGGCCCAGCCCGGGCTTGAAGACAAAGTAACAAAGAGAAGAAAAGACAAGGCCCAGACCCATGCATAGGAACCCATACATCACGTACGCCGTCAGTTTCGGGGGCATTGCCCCCGAACCCCCAAACCAGGGTGCGTCGCCCCTGGACCCCGACTCGCTGACCGGTCAGCGAGACCACTGTGCTAGGTCTGCAGAAGGGAGGCAAAAGAAAAACAGATTCAAGGCATTTTAACATTTGGCTTGTTGGCTGGGTTATGCTCACCATGCCCATGGTCCCATCATCCTTTCCCTCAATTCTTTGACCCAAAAAAAAAAAAATTTGTCATTTGCTCAGAATTTTCCCCCAAAAAAAAAGAAGAAAGAAGAGAGCAAGTCAAAGCATGTTCATGGCATTTTCATGAATAAATGCTAGGTTATAAAGAAATTGAGACTTCGGTCACGCCAATGACAAGTCTAACACGTGATCTTATCTCGAGGGGGCAATTTGTAGGCACTGAAAATTTATTCGTGCCGTACCAAAATAAAATCGAATTAATTAATTGGGTTAACCCTTTTAATTAATTTAATCAAGCCCAAAGACTCACAAGTCAGGCCCGAAAGACTCACAAGTCAGGCCCAAGATGAAACCCAAATGACTTCGAAGTCGAAGCTTAGTCAAGGTTCGAGTCAAAGCCCAAAACCGAGGCTCAAGATGTCTACCAAGTCAGGTCACGACCTAAAGTCCGAACGAAGTCATGGCGCGGTCAAAGTTAAAAGTAAAGTCAAAGTCAAAAGTCAAAGTCAAAGTCAAAGTCAAAGTCCTACATCGACTTACAAGGTAAACGTCAAAATCGACTCTCAAGTCAACGTCTGGTCAAAGTTCGAGACGACCTCCAAGTCAACGTTCGGCCCAAGCCCGGAAGACTCTCAAGTCAAAGTCAAAGTCAAAATCAAACAAACGAAAGTCAAAGCAGACTAGGGAAAAAGCCTGATTGAAAGGCCCAAAGCCTAGGTCAAAGCCCAGGACCCAAGTCAAGGCCTGTCTTGACTTTCAAGGGGGAGGCTTTCCTATAAATAGGTCCCCTACCCCTCTTTGTTGAAGGGTTGGAAAATCCATCCTTGAAAGAAAAAGAATCAGAGGATTGTATTCATAGAGATTGTACCCAATTCAAATCAATTGAATTCTATAAAAAATTTAATCTTTGTAATTTGTGATTACGCCCCCAAAAAAGTTACTACTTATTCGGGTAAAATTGAGTCGGGTAAGAATCAGATCGGTTTTAAATCGGGTACGATTTTGTTCGAGTTCGGATTGTCCGTTTTCGGTTCACTTCGGGTCGGGTCATCACGGATTATGTTTAAATTGGGTTGGGTCATTTTGGGTGTGGGCCATTTCGGGTCATGCTACAATTCGGGTTTCGTTCGGTTATGGATCGTTTTACTTCAGGTGTTCGGGTCCAAATCGGTTCATCTTATTTTGGGTGTCGGTTCGGGTATGGATCCGGATCGTTCGATTCGGGTTTTGGGTCTTGGGTCTCGGGTCAATTTTTCCAGGTCTACCATCACGCCCTAGAGCATTATATTTGTCCATTTGAAAAACAACTTCCTTAGTTTCCAAATCTTGGATAGGTTCTAATAATTTTTCATTGTCATCTACTGAAATTGAGTTAAACATATCAAGTTGTACACTAGAGGTACTTGTTTGGGCTGATTTAAATCTAGCCGTAAAATCATTGACAAACATACTTTCAATCTGGGAAGACTCGTCAACCCATACACCCAAAGTATCTTTGAGTTTCATAATTTTGCTTCTAGTCTTTCTTGCTTCATCGCCTGATGAAAAATGCAGGAGTTCCTATTGCCATTGACAAGCCAATCTTTTCTTGCCATTTTTTCCCAATATTTTTGATTGAATAAGTGCATCTTTTCTCTTTGCTTGATAAGTCTATAACGCCAGTTGTTCAATCAAGCATTATTCAGATCCTGCATCAGTTTTGTTTCAACTAGAAGTAACTTCACAGCATTTCTTTCAAGTTTACTTTTAAAATTACCAAAGGTAATCTTACTCCACTATTTAAGGTCCAATTTAATTTTTTTGAGCTTTTGAACTACACAATACATTGGAGTACCTTGAACTTTCAAACGCCAATTTTTCTTGACTACATTATGTGTTTCCTGATATTGTGCCCATGAATGCTGATATTCAAAATTAGTGCCTCGCCTAGGTGGATGTGCTGGCTCTGTATTGAGTAAGACAAAGGCATGATCAGAACACGTAAATGGACCACTAGTTATTAGGGAATAATTGTGCATAATCCTCCCTAAAGATCACTCTACCCAGTTTTTCATAAACAAGTTGCCCTTGCAAAAAATTTTTCCAAGTAAATATCCTTCCTTGGACATGGGCATCAATACTTCTGGTGTAATCCAAGAAATCATTAAGACGTTGTGTTCTAGCAATTGTCATAGTAGCTCCTCCAACCTTATCTGACGACTGGAGCAATTCACTAAAATCTCCAATAATGCACCATGGTAGGTTAATAGACTCATTGAGTTGCTTAAGACAATACCAAAAGGCATCTTTATCTCTATTCTGAGCAGAAGCATAAATTGCTGTCAATATAAAGTCACTTACTATTAGTATTATCCACAACATGACAATGAATAGCTCGATTTTCTTTTGCAATGATTGTCACATCAATATTAACTTGGTTCCATAGACACCAAATCCCACCACAATGATTCTTAGTGGGAATTGACTCATAATGAGAGAAACCTAAATTTAATCATCAAGCCTGCATTATGTTCATTAACCATGGTTTCAAGCAAAATCAAGATATTAGGTCTAATAGTGCGATTGATAAATCCTACCTTCTTAGTTGCGATTTCTTAGCTCCTTGAACATTCCACCATACTACTTTCATAATATAACACAATTAGGAAGGGAATGTGTCTGACAAGTTGCCTCTTGATCCAGAGAATCGAGTATCAAATTGGTCTCCGAAAGTGAGTAATTAAACTCTGTTCTACTCACCAACAAAGTTGTTCTATTTGGGAGATACAAGTACGTCATTAGATCGTAGTGGCTTGAATGAAAATGTATGCCAACAGTCATGAAAATGATTTTTTCCAAAGTAGAAGAAAGAAACTGGAGGTGCTTCACCTCAATTACAAACATGAAGTTTTTCTTAACTCCTAGCACATTGCATCTAATAACTTCCACAATTAACAAATTGCAACCATTAAAAGTTATGATAGAAATATTCTGGGACCAAGATTGATCATTCTGAAGCCATAAGAAGCTGGGCCGCGGGAAACTCCCAAAAAGAATTTCCACATTCCCCTTAATAGATACTTTAATAGTTTACTCAAAAAAATCCATAAAAATAGATTATTACAATCAGCAACAATTAAAGATAAGTTATCACAAAAGAGTTATCCAAGGCCAATACGAATAGGATCAAAACAGTCTGCACCTTGGTGAAATTGCATTTGAGATTGCAATAACCTGCAAGTAAAAAATATGGCCACAAACCAAAAAGTAGTAGACACGTCTCTTGAAAGCATTGTGCCTAAGATCTCACAACATTAGTCTTCCTATAGAAAAGACACAAATGGTGATAAACAAAATTCCAATAATGACATCATCAACAAAAGAGGTCTGAACCCCAAATGGGTTGTTTAGCAAAGTGGCCTTGGAGAATAAGAAATGAAGCTCCATCTCTCTCACCATAAGCTGAAACCAAAAGTTGGAATTCAACATAACAAAACCTTTAATTAAAAGCCGAGAAAGTGCATGGACTTCTACGGAGAACCTCCATTTGGGTCGCATGTTAATGACATGTAATAAGGTCTTGATGTCCAAGCAAAAGCCCTTGTCCTCACTAACCCATTGCATTAAGACTAAATAGTAGGAGAGTTCAGTACAGAAACTTGGCAGGAATTACACACTTAATAAACTAAAACGTGGAGACAAAATAATCCTAATTAAGCCATGCAAAAAAAACCAACCAAATGCCAAAACAGAGAGAGGCTTGAGCATCAAATTCAAACGAAGACCCATTCAAATATGTAATCATGACAAAGTAGGCTAATAAATTATGCATCAGGATAACACTTAAGCAAAGCTTAAATGCCATGAGCTTCTTACTAACAAAAAGAGCCACAACTATTACAAATTTTAGATCTAGTTCAGTGTTTGTAAAGAGAAAATACCAAACAATGTCATAGTTAGTGAATGGAAAATGAAGTAACTTAAGAAAGTCAGAATGAGATAATTTAAGAATCAAGAAAACAGCTTCCTCCCATTGCCGAGAGCACCAACCCCAAAGCACACCTAGCAAACCTGAAACTATGTAAGTGACGAAACTGCAAATAACGACAGTCAATCGAACACAGTTCAAGAAAGTGAAGCATTGATCGATACTAATCACGACAAAGTAACCAGAAACTACAAATGGGGGCCATTATCTTGTGGAGATAAGAAAGGGAGCCAGACCTATGGCGATGATTCTTATCCAGGTCCTAAACAGACAAAATAACAAATTCCAAGACCAAACAAGAAGCCCGTGAACACACTGATGGACAGAGCACTCACAGACATTACAAATTAAATAATCTAAAATTAGATCAAAGCAGCAAAAATACCACACAACAGTGCATATTAACGACCTATAACTTGGATACAAAATAATGTCATTGGTAATGCATACTAAAAACATCAACTTTAGATGATCATAATAAGACTGACCCCAAAGGGACGCCAATAGATAGTAAGGACACTTCGACTGAAATGATCCATAAGGATCATTCAACGGATTGGCCTTGGGCCATAAGGGGTAAACCTTATGTCCACTCACTATAATCAGATCTCAAAAAAATTCAGGTGACAACAATAACAGACACCAGCGATTCAACTGGGGATACCTAACGTTATGCAACAATAGTATCATAAAGTTGAATAAAGTTATGAACCAACCATGCGACGACCATGTCACTACAAGAAAAAGGTTCGTAAACTTGGCAACAAAGCCCCAGGAAGCAAACGAGGCAGCACAAAGATCGTTGCACTCACAATATGATACATGAGTATAAATCAAAATACACATAATCATAAAGGCAGAACAACACAAGCAAATTACAACTTCTAAGAACACATCTTTCCCAAGATAAGTAGCAAGCAAGATACCCAATAGAACAATCATCCTAACCTGGCAGCAAGTACTCAAGAAATAAATGGATAGCAGGTAAACAACAAAGTTAATTAATAAAGGAATACAAGACACACAGAGCAATTGGACACAGGTAAGCAATTCCCAGAACCTAATTGACGCTGTGAAATGCAAGAAGAGGCCAACGAAATCTTCATGGGGAGAGCTCAACGCACAAGCCTCAACCCAGAATTCAGACACATAATTCATAAAAATATTCCAACACCAATCATGTTGTTCAAAATTCTCAAACAAATTCGTAAAAACTCATGGATAGACAAGCCTAGAACCCACTGGTACAGTAGTATCTAACACATCGAAGTTAAGAAACGAAACCAATTCACTGAAAATTGGTTAAAAGCTCTTAGCAACTCTTTGGAAAAGGACACTTAATACACATCAGTCCCAAAAAGGTAAGATCTTTCTTAATTTTCAGAATTTTGGTTTTCAAATGAAAGTCCAAATACCCAAAGGCAGTTGACACATACACGAATCGAAGATTGCAGGTACAAGGACGGAGCCTTACAATCTCAAAAGACAGCAAGTAAATTAAAAAACCAGAGAACAGATGACTTAGCTGAGGTCCATAAGAGTAGCTTTGCTGGGGAGGTTCGGGACTGACCGGAATCCGGTTAGCGGCAGAGAATGCTGACATGAATCCACAGGGCTAGGTACCGCCCTTACTTTCCTGAAATCGGTGTCTATAACTGAAGGGCCGTGCAAAAGCAAATTGTTCGCCCCAGGTAGCTCCATACGCTCCGACCCCAAAGGTGAGCTCTAAGCTAGAATCATCAACAATCTTATAACAATGGTTCACCAACGCCAGAACCCTAGACACCCGAACTTTGACAATTTTGTCGACCAAGAAGTACAAGGTGTGGCTGGCATCAAATTCACGAACTTGGATAGTGAAAGGCACTAAGCATCTGCAGCTTTGAGTGGGCAATTGTAGGGAATCATAAAGACTGAGGGAAAAACTTCCAATGAAAGGTTTTGATGCAGCAAAGCAGGCAAAGGGCAGAGCAAGACAAGAAGACGAACAGTTCGAGAAAAAAGATAGCAAATGGGGCCGCTCAGGAGGCTTTTTCTTCTTCTTGCCGGTATACCTGACAAATAATTGAATAAGCACAGCACAAACTCAAGAGCGTTGGGGCGAGAAAGGTTTGGGAAAACCTAGTGAACCATTGTTCTCTCTATCTCTCTCTAGGTGAACGTGATGATTTTAATAGATCTAACTCAATTAGAAACTCAGTTACATTCCCACATAAGTGCAACTAGCCACTTTGTATTTCATCCGTTCCATTTTATTTTCCTATTTTAATTTTAACAAGTCAATAATAGAATATTTTGACCATAATTTCCCAACAAATTAATAAGTGCATCACCAATTGAAAATAAATGTCTAAAAGTTCTATTATATTTTAAAATTAAAATTATCATATATCTTTTGGTAAAAATTGATCTAATTTGTACATATATGACTTCTAAAAAGTCAATTTAGGAAGCGAAAATGAGATGGAGAGAGTAATATCATAACATATATATATATATATATATATATATATATATATATATATATATATATATATATTAAAACTTGGATGGAATCAACGCATGAGTGCCATGTGTAATGCCACTTAGGATGCCACGTGTAATGCCACTAGAATTAATTAGCTACATAAATGCCCATTTATGGTTTAACTAATGCAATGCTATATTTATTTTAAAAAATAACTTTTTGTATATCTTATATGTTTATTAATATACTATTATAAAATATTCATTGCATTAATAAATTAAAGAGGTGGCCCATAAAGTTTGCCCATAAAAGTAGATGTTATAGATATTAGAGAATTTTAACAAGAAAATAGTAAATAAATAATTATATTATGAAAACAAAAAGAATTTTAAGTGATTTAAAAGGGAAAAAATAAAATAAATAATAATAACCCAAAAAAATAATAATTACGTTGTTATGAAATTATTACTACTTTTAAAATTGATACATTTTTATTGCTTATTTATATTTAATTGAACTTAAAACAACAATTGGCCAAGATTCTTGCATACACTTTTCAAATATCATATGTAGTCATTAATAAGAAGATAATATTTTTTATTAAATTAAGATAAATAAAAAAGTTGATCCATTTACCTACTAAAACTTGCCCACAAAAGAAAAGACGTCTCATATATTAGATAATTCTTAAACAGTAGTAAATAAATAATTATGGTACATATATAAAAAGAATTTAAAATAATTTAATGAAAAAAGCAAAAGAAACAATGGTAACTCCAAAAATAATTATTCTGTAATGTAATATCAATTCTATATATTAAAGTCATCCAATGTCATATAGTCATTACTATTTAGTAATAAAATTTCTTCTCAAAAAATATACATCGTTTAACAATGAAATATTGGACAAATGAAATAAAAAAGTGACTTCAAATTAAGAATGAAGAAAATGTTGTTACAATAAAAAAAAAATCTAGCAAAGCGCTCAACTTTTGATAATTAAATAATCTGACACATCAATTTATTTTTACTATTTGAAAAGAAACGATCTATTGTATTATTAATATATTTTAAAAAAATGTTCAATTATGTCCTTGCATCGCAAGGGTATAACCCTAGTATATATATTAAAAGTTGGATACAAATCATGTATGAATGACATATGGCAGCTGATATGGCATAAAATAATGAATTGGCAAATTGTAATTAGTGGATGTTAGTTGACTCATATTAATTAACATTAATGTTATTAACTAGGATTTATGAACCTTCGAAAGAAAAAAAATCTAGGATTTACTATATGTTATTATATATGCTATTACTTTGTGATTGAAATTTAATTTAAAAAAATCTAACTACATAGGCGTTTGAATAGCTACACAGAATGAAGCTAATTTAACACAATATTACATTAAATTAAAAGAATTGACCACTTAATGAAACCACTTAATGAATAATTTATTGAATAATTAGTAGAATAGTAACATATTCTTAACTAAATCATATTGAAAAACAATATATGATGCATCAAAATGACGAGATTATGACTTCCATATTAAAGGTTAAAAATTAACCTAATTAAATAAATAATTTTAATATCAAAAAATTTTAATTTTAAGTGATGTAATTGAAAACAAGGGAAAACCTATATTTCTATGAAAGATTACGGTATCATAATAGTTACTTTATCATACAAAAATTAACTTATTTTAATAAATTAATATATTTTAATTATTTTTTAATAACAAAATTAACTCAAGTCCTTGCATAGCAAGGGATATAACACTAGTATATATATATATAAAGTTGGATGAAATGTATGTATGGCTGACACGTGGGATGCCACATAGGATATCATGTAGGGTACCACTTAGGATAAGAATGCCAAATAAGACAATCACGTAAAAGTCTTCTATCATGTAATTAAGATGGATGCAGGTTATCAATGTAACTTTAATTTAATTTAATGTTAACTTTTCTCATATGTAATGACTAATTAATAATTGATTTTTGCCTTAAAAATTTATAAATATCGAACAAAGAAATGATTTAGATGCTACCCAAGAAAAAGATAGAAATGTATTGGACATTACTGTTGAGCTAAGTATATATTGGACATCTAAATCGAAATATATTTATTTTTATGTATTTATTTTTGAGTAAATATATTATGAGTTAACACTTGAATGCTAATTGGGCTACTTATTTTGCATACTATAAATCTTGATTGCTTAAGCATGTCACATAATTGGATTTAGATAATATGATATATACTAGGACCTTAATATGATTGTGGGTTTCGCTTACGACTACTTTAAGCTAATACAATATTTAGTTTATTTTCAAATTTGTAACTTACGATCATGATGTTTAGAAAAATAATTTCAGTGATTTATCCAATTTATATTTTACTTGAGATTATGTTTTATGCTCATAAATCACATAATATAATTAGTTCTTTTAGCAAATTTAAATTTAATCGGCAAATTAATATGCAAGAGTAGTTTGTCTACCTTCCCATGATAGACCATAACTGACTTCATAAATTAGTAGTACTCCCCCCTCCCCCCCCCCAAAAAAGAAACATTAAAAGTTTTCCTAAATTGAAATTGTACTAAAATTTCTTTATCTTCTACTAATCTCGCTTTCTTCTTTTTTAATTTTTTTAATTTTTTTAATTTTTCTTTTATTGTCTTTTTAATAATTAAACCCCTGAGAAATAAGATTAAGGTTAAAGACTTATCTGTCATTTTGGTACTAATGTGAACAATTTTCCCATGCTTCGTTGATCATGAGAATAATTAATCAAATTTTATTTTCATTCAAATCACGGGTCAAATAGTAGGAAGGACCATCAACACAATTAAATAATATTAGAGATGCCGTTAAACAATTGAAATGACTCACAATGAACATATAAAGTAAGTGCATACATAATGAATACAATTAAACCAATAGGAGTCTCTAAGGGAAAAAATGCACCTTTTTTTGATGATTATTAGTTCTAATTGGCAGCATGGCCCGACAAATTTGAACTTTCGTCTCACATGTGCTAACTAATCTTTTGCTAATTTGTTCTTATTGGTAAACTACCTTATTATTCCATTTGAATGCCCACCTTTAACATTATAGAACTGTAACACCCCGCATTTTTGTTTTCCGTTAAGCTAATTAAATGTCCTTTTTACGCTCTAAAATCGTATTTTTAGTAGCCATATGAGTTAAATTATTAATCGATGTGCTTTTGGGAGCTATACTTTAATTAAAAAGGATATTATTATTGCTACTATTGATTTCAAAGTCAATTCGTGCCATTTATGCCTTTAAATTATATCGATAATTCAATTTAGTCGTTATTCGATTTATTTAGTCGTTTCCTGAAAACGATTAGGTTTTCAACCTTAGAATTAGTTTGTGGTTTATTGAATCGAACCTTGACGTTTTTGAGATCAAATAATCAACGAAGGGTCGCATTATCGATTCGGGATAGGTTGTGAGGTACGAGATTAGAAATTAGACAAACAATCTTAGTTGATTGGGCAAGCGACTAAGAAACAATCAAAAAAAAAAAAAGAACAAAAGAGGCCAAAGCCCCTTTCTTTTTCACGGGCGCACGACCAGGGGGGGATTGAGACCCCAGCCCCGACACCCCACATCGAAGAGACAGAGAGAGAGAGAGGAGAAGGAGGGAGTCGACCGGCCAGGAGGCGCGACAGTGGCCGGCCGACGACGGGCCACGGCGACGTCGGGGACGCGGCCAAGCCACGACCGTGGCTCTGGCGGAAACCGAGAGGTAGAGTGGAGGAGCGAGAGACTGAGAAAGAGAGTACAAGGGGGGACGTGTCTGGCTGGCGACGGTGACAACGGCGGTCGACGGTGAGAGCCTTCGGTGGGCTTGAGCCCAGCGACTACCGCGAGCCATGCAAAAACCCCAAATTCAAGAACTAAGTCCAACCGAGGCATTCGAGCTAGGGTTTGGTCTCCGCTATTAGGCGTGCATTTGGGACTATTTGGGTCAAGGATTGAGGTTCCTCAGCATCCAAATCGAGCATGAAAGCGCTTAGAACGAGTTCGTAGCTTGGAATCCAGGTGGATGTTTCTCGCCTCCTAAGCTATTACTATTTTCAGAAATGTTTTTCAGCAGATTGATGTTGTATGTCATGTTAGAAATCGTTAAATTCGCTAGAAATGTCAAGAAATAAGCTATACATGTTTAGGTTCGATTCATTGGTTAATTTATGCCTGAGATTTGTAATTCGAACTGAATTATATATGTTTAGCATCGATTCAAGTTAATTAGTTAACGTGTGAAAAAAAATTCAAATTCGAAGTTATATTAATGTGCTTAGCTTCCATTCGAATCTATATAGTTAACTTATGCTTAAGTTCTTAATTCGAAACGAATTATATACGTTTAGCGTTAATTCAAATGCTTATAGCTAATTTACGCCTAAGTTCTGAATTCGAAACGAATTATATATATTTCACTTCGATTCGAATCAATTTAGATGGATTATGCTTGAAATGTTAATTCGAAGTGGTTTATACTTGTTTAGCTTCCATTCAAGTTTATTAACCGATGCAAGCAACTGAATTAATTTCAAGGTTAATGAGATGTGTTTAGCTTCGAATCGGGTAGATTAGCTATCGCATGTTAAAGGAATTAATCTCGAAGTTACATAAACGTGTTTAGTCTTGATTCGAGACTATTTAGTTAATTCATGTCTAAGTATAAACTTCGAAGTGAATTGTTTTATGTTTAAATAGAGATTGATTCATGTTAAGACTGAATGGCATGAATGGGGTTAAATGTAACTTCGAATCGATACTTGACTATTTGATTGAATTATGCTTATGAAACAGCTCTAGAAATAATATTTGAATGATAAACTAAGTGTGTTTATGTCCCTTAACTGAAATATATGAATGTAATCATGTTTCATGCCTAGTTAGTTTAACTTGGCTTACTAAATTGAGATCGTATGAGTGTCTATATGTATAAATGTGTGTACGATATAACCGTTGGTTGCAGCGCACTGGTAATTGCTAATTGCTTACTCGGTAAGTTAAGCATGGGTAAGTTACGTAAGTTTACCTATCGCTTTTCAGTATGTTATGATGACTAGAATGTTAAATTGCAAAATGAAAACCGAGTTGGTAGTTGGATGGTTTAAGGAAGAATTATGAGCGTTCGAGGTCTTGTGGTACGGTGCAAGTGAGGAGGGAGACTGGGTTGTGAATTAACCGCAATCGTGTGGATTGCGAGGCCATGTGTGGCTCATTGTGTTGAATTGATTATGAAGTGCTTGAATGTGATGCATGTGCACCCCTCTTCCCTTCGATGTTCTCAACTTGCATTATGTGCATCATGGTGGGTTTTTCAAAGAATGATTTCATGTTTTGAAATGATAGTAGCCATAGTTATTAGTGTATGATGGCCTATTTTAACTAAATGAATACAGTTTTGGAAGTGAACTCGCTCGAACGGGGGAATCCCTAAAGAGTTTTAGAAATGGAGTGAGTTACATGTTAAATGATTTTACCAAACGATACAACAAAAATTATTAGCCGTTATGGCCGATACGCTTTCCTTGGCTAAGATAAAGTGCTATGGTCCCTGTGGACACTATGTTAAGAATGATGACTGCCTAGGGATTACGTCCTGGTACTAGGAAACCCTAGAAGACCCTGATGAGGGTAATGTAATGGTTCAATATGTTTATGTAGCCATCCCGGGAGTAAGAGCTTATGTGTGAGCGTTAGGTCTCACTATGGGGTTCGAGAATAGATCTCACCCACTCAGCACCCTGTAATGATCTTATGCCAGAAGTATTTTCGTTCTAAGTTAAGAAAAGCAATTGGCCCTTGCCACTTTAAACGATTAAAAAGGAAAGGAAGTTCTTTTTATGGGCCCTAAGAGGCCATATGGAATGATGTATGAAAAGCTTATAAGGGTCGTTGTACGGCCAAAATGAAATGGAACTTCCTTTAAAGCTAAAGAAAATGTTTGCAATGAAAGAAAAGAAAGCTTTTAATGAATGAGCAATGAGATGACCCTCAAGCATGTTTGAATGTGGATTTTACTATCATGTGGCCTCATCCTTATCCATATCGAACATGTCTGACTTAAAGTGCATGAATTGAGAAAGAAAGTTATAGCATGTTAAAAGTTCCATGAATGAAGGCATCTCTCCTAAAAGAATGAACGTTGATATGTGAATAGCCTACGAGGGTGACATGTGGCTTAATATGATGATTAATAATACATAGATGCTTGATACGTGTTTATGTGTGCCTTATGTATATTATATGAATGAAATGCCAAGAAGTTATGTTATAAAAAGAAAGACCCCTATGCTTAACCCTCGATGCTTGCTTATGTGCTTAACTACTTGTTATTCAAGGAACTTAGTCATTGAGGGGCCTAGAAATATGTTTGGGTGGTTAAGATGAAGTTTTGTTTAGCAATCCTCCTTTAAAGGTTTTAAGGACACCTAATATGATAGTATAGTATGAATACGTGTTATGTGACTATTAAAGATATTACTGCCTGCAATGGTTTTGGTTTTAAGGGGGTTGGGGGACACTCACTGAGCGTGTGGTTGCTCATCCCACTACTTTTTCCTCCTTTTCCCCAGGTATTCTTTATAATAGGAAAAAGATTGAATTAGCTATGACAAGATGAAATCCGTTCATGCTTGCAAGGTGTAGTTTGTGTCCATTGAAGAGATCTTACGTGTTTAGTGAAGTCACGTTATATATTCTCCGTTTGAAATGTTTGTAAACAGGTATTCTAAGTTCATGTAATGCATATTGTTTATGAGTCGCTCTGTATGGCCTTATGAGCCAACCTTCTAGTCAGTTAGATGTCTTTTGATTAAAGATAGTTATGATTTGGGATGTAAACCCCAATACTTCGGTTGTGTGAACCGTTGAATTGTATCTTCTATTTCTTCTTTATTCATGAATTAATCTGGTTGGTGTACTCCGAGTAATCGAGTGAACGAACGAATTGTTAAGGGTGTAATCCGAGTAACTTGTTTTCTCATGAATGAGTTAAGTATTAGCCCAATCGAATGTTGTTTGCTTATTTGCTTATACGCCTTAACTGTTTGAAATTGAATGACTGGAAAGTCTTAACTCTAAGCCCATCTTTGCCCCCGAAGTACGATTTGCTCCTCGGGCCCCATAATGGAGTGAGCAGACGTACTCAAAGGTTGGTAGAGAGAGAGGTAGAAGCAGTTAAACTATTTCCTTTTGAAAACCTAAGGACCTTGCCGGTTAAAGCCTTCTGGTTAATGAGTTAGAGCCGAGCCAAGTTTTCTTACACCAAAAGATTAACTCTTAGTTAGTGATGATGAGGCAGTTTAGATTCGCAAATACGCGCCCTTATGTTTATCAAATGTTACTCGTAGATGCGTATGTGCTAAGATGAGTACATTGATAGAGTCCTTCGTATTGAGCTAGGAAAGGAATGATTGGAAATTAGCTGCTATGCTTGATAATCCTACTAAATGGTACCTTGCTGATGTGAATTTAGAATTGCCTGAGTGAAATTAAAGGATATTTTCGTACGCATGCTTGAAAAACTATGTGCTAGCGGTAAGATGTGAATAAACATTGCGTAAAGTGTACCTACCATCCTCCTTCCTTGCCATTGTTACCTAATTCGTGTATTACTTGCTTTCTATTATATGGATTGTTATCCGTGATTGGGGTGACGATGTTTTGGCTTGGACGAACCCAATACACCTAGAAATCAAAAGGGAGGAAGAACCTAGCAGACTTTGGAATTGTACATAGCAATGATCTCTACTAAGGTAAACGAACTACAGTAAGACCCATATGATCACCTGTAAGATAGACGTACCCCGTAAGACCAGTAGCGCCACTATTCTTACCGCTTGTTATCTGATTAATGGCTAGTCTCTAGTTACTTTGGACAAGCCCAAGGCATACCTTTGGCCCTAGAATGCTAATGAGGATTGCTATCGTTTATACCGGCCTAGGTGACTCTTGTACAACATTATTGTGAACCATTGTGTTTTACAACATGTTATGTTTTCATAAACGTCTGGAAGCCTATATTGTTATATGCAATGGCATGTATGGTTATTCGTGTGTTTCATAAGCGAGAGGTATAGTAAATAAACCACTTGGTACGTGTTTAAATTTATTTCTAGTTCAGTGCGCCACTGAGTTGGCCAAATAATTCAAGTTATGTGAATGTTTGCTTCATATAGCCGTGCTTATCTAATGATAGCATAGCAACTGTGAGCATACCTCATAACATGATTACGTAATTGTGGCCTTTGCATTCGAATGCTTACCCTTGTATGTATCCTTACATGATGTGCTAAGATACTCGTAATGGTAGCGGAGTTACTCATTGCCTATCTGCCTAAGCTCTATGTTTCATATGTTTGATTGAGTGGCTAAAAACTCATATGCCTAGCAAAAAGATCTTGTGGCCATAGGGTTTCATTCGCATTTATTGGCCCTGAACCTTCTTTGCCTAGACCATATGACATGCCAGCGTACTTGCGACCATATTTGAATGCGTGACTTAAAGGGATATGAATGGATGTGTATAAAACAATCTCTGACAGGCTATAACTAAGTATCCTGGCATAGTATGACTAAGTTAGCTGTATCAAGTCTTGCATGCTGAATTCTATGTGTACATGGTAGGTTTCATAGAGAACGTTGGATAGTGCTTTGCTAGCCATCATATATGCTACCAACGCTGTCTTACTATACTTTGCTTGGCATGTTTGGCCTTACCTTCAACCTAGTTGTCTTATAGCTAGATACGACACCGTTTGGCATAGTAGCACTACCATTTCTCGGGTTACATGTATGTACACACATACTTGCTCGTAAGAACCTATAAGAAGCAGCATTGCGTTGGTTAAACTCAAAGTCTGTTTTCCCTATGAGATTGCAAATTCCCCAAGTGGGAATGCCTTGGGAAGCCACCTTACCCTGGCAGTTAAACCCTTGTGGAACGATAGTTGAGTTATGTAAGAGCAACATTAGGTATGAGGAATCCTTTGCTAAACCCGCCACAACCAAGAAACCATGTATCAACCTCCCATGAACAATTAATGCGTGGATATGTACAAGTCTATTGCTGAGTCTTGTCCCACATCCCTGTCGTCTAACTCCCCAAGTCGATTCCTTGCATGACTAATGGGTTGTACATTTATCCTCTTGTAAGTTGTGTACCGTGTGTGTGATGGACTCATTCATGCTGCATGTGATTCTTGGCTTAAAAACATTAAGTTATCGATTTCATGTAATGTCATTATGCCAAGGTGATCTGACCTGATGCTTGAATTGTTCTTATCACTCTAGAGTGTCATAGGGGTCTCAGGGTTAACTGTTATGACCCTTGTTTGATGCGACCTAAAGTCATATCCTTGGACACCAACCCATAGCGATGCATGTGCATAGAGCTCCTTGTCATGATACGAGTAGTGCGCAGGCGATTCAAAGTCCTTGTCCCTTTCGAAAATGAGTTTAATATGGTTTTCCACGCCAACTCATTTGCCCCTCTTCAATGCGATTTGCCCTCGGCGCCTAAATAGAGTGAGTAGACGCTTGAAGATGATTGGCGAAGAGGAGACTGGATACCATAAGCCATTTTCCTTCGATTTAAGAGAAGTAATGTCTTCAAAATGACCTTTTGGAAACCAATCGCGTAGATCCTAGTTATGTGTGCGCATTCTAGGAAAGACCGAACTTAGATATTGAATTTTGAGGACGAAATTCTTTTAAGGGGGGAGAGTGTAACACCCCGCATTTTTGTTTTCCGTTAAGCTAATTAAATGTCCTTTTTACGTTCTAAAATCGTATTTTTAGTAGCCATATGAGTTAAATTATTAATCGATGTGCTTTTGGGAGCTATACTTTAATTAAAAAGGATATTATTATTGCTACTATTGATTTCAAAGTCAATTCGTTCCATTTATGCCTTTAAATTATATCGATAATTCAATTTAGTCGTTATTCGATTTATTTAGTCGTTTCCTAAAAACGATTAGGTTTTCAACCTTAGAATTAGTTTGTGGTTTATTGAATCGAACCTTGACGTTTTTGAGATCAAATAATCAACGAAGGGTCGCATTATCGATTCGGGATAGGTTGTGAGGTACGAGATTAGAAATTAGACAGACAATTTTAGTTGATTGGGCAAGCGACTAAGAAACAATCCAAAAAAAAAAAAAAGAACAAAAGAGGGCCAAAGCCCCTTTCTCTTTCACGGGCGCACGACCAGGGGGGGATTGAGACCCCAGCCCCGACACCCCACATCGAAGAGAGAGAGAGAGAGAGAGAGAGAGAGGAGGGAGTCGACCGGCCAGGAGGCGCGACGGTGGCCGGCCGACGACGGGCCACGGCGACGTCGGGGACGCGGCCAAGCCACGACCGTGGCTCTGGCGGAAACCGAGAGGTAGAGTGGAGGAGCGAGAGACTGAGAAAGAGAGTACAAGGGGGGGCGTGTCTGGCTGGCGACGATGACAACGGCGATCGACGGTGAGAGCCTTCGGTGGGCTTGAGTCCAGCGACTACCGTGAGCCACGCAAAAACCCCAAATTCAAGAACTAAGGTTCGGTCCAACCGAGGCATTCGAGCTAGGGTTTGGTCTCTGCTATTAGGCATGCATTTGGGACTATTTGGGTCAAGGATTGAGGTTCCTCAGCATCCAAATCGAGCATGAAAGCGCTTAGAACGAGTTCGTAGCTTGGAATCCAGGTGGGTGTTTCTCGCCTCCTAAGCTATTACTATTTTCAGAAATGTTTTTCAGCAGATTGATGTTGTATGTCATGTTAGAAATCGTTAAATTCACTAGAAATGTCAAGAAATGAGCTATACATGTTTAGGTTCGATTCATTGGTTAATTTATGCCTGAGATTTATAATTCGAACTGAATTATATATGTTTAGTATCGATTCAAGTTAATTAGTTAACGTGTGAAAAAAAATTCAAATTCGAAGTTATATTAACGTGCTTAGTTTCGATTCGAATCTATATAGTTAACTTATGCTTAAGTTCTTAATTCGAAACGAATTATATACGTTTAGCGTTAATTCAAATGCTTATAGCTAATTTACACCTAAGTTCTGAATTCGAAACGAATTATATATGTTTAACTTCGATTCGAATCAATTTAGGTGGATTATGCTTGAAATGTTAATTCGAAGTGGTTTATACTTGTTTAGCTTCCATTCGAGTTTATTAACCGATGCAAGCAACTGAACTAATTTCAAGGTTAATGAAATGTGTTTAGCTTCGAATCGAGTAGATTAGCTATCGCATGTTAAAGGAATTAATCTCGAAGTTACATAAACGTGTTTAGTCTTGATTCGAGACTATTTAGTTAATTCATGTCTAAGTATAAACTTCGAAGTGAATTGTTTTATGTTTAAATAGAGATTGATTCATGTTAAGACTGAATGGCATGAATGGGGTTAAATGTAACTTCGAATCGATACTTGACTATTTGATTGAATTATGCTTATGAAACAGCTCTAGAAATAATATTTGAATGATAAACTAAGCGTGTTTATGTCCCTTAACTGAAATATATGAATGTAATCATGTTTCATGCCTAGTTAGTTTAACTTGGCTTACTAAATTGAGATCGTATGAGTGTCTATATGTATAAATGTGTGTACGATATAACCGTTGGTTGCAGCGCACTGGTAATTGCTAATTGCTTACTCGGTAAGTTAAGCATGGGTAAGTTACGTAAGTTTACCTATCGCTTTTCAGTATGTTATGATGACTAGAATGTTAAATTGCAAAATGGAAAACCGAGTTGGTAGTTGGATGGTTTGAGGAAAGAATTATGAGCGTTCGAGGTCTTGTGGTACGGTGCAAGTGAGGAGGGAGACTGGGCTGTGAATTAACCGCAATCGTGTGGATTACGAGGCCATATATGGCTCATTGTGTTGAATTGATTATGAAGTGCTTGAATGTGATGCATGTGCACCCCTCTTCCCTTCGATGTTCTCAACTTGCATTATGTGCATCATGGTGGGTTTTTCAAAGAATGATTTCATGTTTTGAAATGATAGTAGCCATAGTTATTAGTGTATGATGGCCTATTTTAACTAAATGAATGCAGTTTTGGAAGTGAACTCGCTCGAACGGGGGAATCCCTAAAGAGTTTTAGAAATGGAGTGAGTTACATGTTAAATGATTTTACCAAACGACACAACAAAAATTATTAGCCGTTATGGCCGATACGCTTTCCTTGGCTAGATAATGTGCTATGGTCCCTGTGGACACTATGTTAAGAATGATGACTGCCTAGGGATTACGTCCTGGTACTAGGAAACCTAGAAGACCCTGACGAGGGTAATGGTTCAATATGTTTATGTAGCCATCCCGGGAGTAAGAGCTTATGTGTGAGCGTTAGGTCTCACTATGGGGTTCGAGAATAGATCTCACCCACTCAGCACCCTGTAATGATCTTATGCCAGAAGTATTTTCGTACTAAGTTAAGAAAAGCAATTGGCCCTTGCCACTTTAAACGATTAAAAAGGAAAGGAAGTTCTTTTTATGGGCCCTAAGAGGCCATATGGAATGATGTATGAAAAGCTTATAAGGGTCGTTGTACGGCCAAAATGAAATGGAACTTCCTTTAAAGCTAAAGAAAATGTTTGCAACGAAAGAAAAGAAAGCTTTTAATGAATGAGCAATGAGATGACCCTCAAGCATGTTTGAATGTGGATTTTACTATCATGTGGCCTCATCCTTATCCATATCGAACATGTCTGACTTAAAGTGCATGAATTGAGAAAGAAAGTTATAGCATGTTAAAAGTTCCATGAATGAAGGCATCTCTCCTAAAAGAATGAACGTTGATATGTGAATAGCCTACGAGGGTGACATGTGGCTTAATATGATGATTAATAATACATAGATGCTTGATACGTGTTTATGTGTGCCTTATGTATATTATATGAATGAAATGCCAAGAAGTTATGTTATAAAAAGAAAGACCCCTATGCTTAACCCTCGATGCTTGCTTATGTGCTTAACTACTTGTTATTCAAGGAACTTAGTCATTGAGGGGCCTAGAAATATGTTTGGGTGGTTAAGATGAAGTTTTGTTTAGCAATCCTCCTTTAAAGGTTTTAAGGACACCTAATATGATAGTATAGTATGAATACGTGTTATGTGACTATTAAAGATATTATTGTCTGCAATGGTTTTGGTTTTAAGGGGGTTGGGAGACACTCACTGAGCGTGTGGTTGCTCATCCCACTATTTTTCCCCCCTTTCCCCAGGTATTCTTTATAATAGGAAAAAGATTGAATTAGCTATGATAAGATGGAATCCGTTCATGCTTGCAAGGTGTAGTTTGTGTCCATTGAAGAGATCTTACGTGTTTAGTGAAGTCACGTTATATATTCTCCGTTTGAAATGTTTGTAAACAGGTATTCTAAGTTCATGTAATGCATATTGTTTATGAGTCGCTCTGCATGGCCTTATGAGCCAACCTTCTAGTTAGTTAGATGTTTTTTGATTAAAGATAGTTATGATTTGGGATGTAAACCCCAATACTCCAGTTGTGTAAACCGTTGTGTTGTATCTTCCATTTCTTCTTTATTCATGAATTAATCTGCTTGGTGTACTCCGAGCGAGTGGCTCGTTGAGTTATGAACTCCGGCGTGTGGCCGTTGAGTTTCTTTTAATGTTTTGCGCATCTGTTGATTACAGGGATCTTTTTGTAAGGCTTTTAGCCTGAAAACGGTCAGTTTATTGGGGAAATTCTGCCCGTTTCGTCCCAGAATTTAAGTAAGAAGTTAGGAAAACGTAACGCTTCTGTCCCTAGGGGCTGGGGGTGTTACAAGAACCTTTGCTAAATTACCTCATTATTCCATTTTAATGCTCAACTTTAATTATTATACTATACATTATTTTGGAAACTAATTGCCTCACTATTCCCACAACTACTCATTTTACTATAGAGTTTATCTTAATTTGCAATTCTTATAAGGGACTGTTTGTTGAACACTTCAGGGTTGGGGACTTGAAATCTCATATTTCAAGCTCCACTCCCTAGTGTTTGGTGAGCATTTTAGGCAAAGGAACCTGATACTTGGGAGTATCAAGTCCCCCCCAAACCCTTGGAACTTGAACCCTCTCCCCATGGAGGGGTATCAAGTCCAACCCTCCCAAGAAATGACAAAAATAAATGAAAAATAAACCAAAAATCATCATCCACTGCTTCTAGATCTGCCTTCTTCTTCATTGCTTCTCAACCCAACCATGCCCAAACTACTATCTTCTTCGTGAACCTCTGCAAACGTACAATGCCCGTCGACCACCAACCATTGCCGGAGAATTGTTGTCGGAATTGCTTGCGAAGACCTTCTTTGCCTTGCTTCTTCGTCATTCCCTCTTTTCCCTTCTTCAATCTGTTTTTCCGTTGGCCCTAAAGAAGAAAAAAAAAACCTCAACAATGGTCATTGACCACACGAATGTCACCAGAGAACGCTCGCCGGAATAGCTTGCCAAGTCTTCGCCTTTCATCTTTCCCCTTTTCAATCTGGTTCTTCCGCAGAATCTAAAGAAGACAGGCAACGACGGTCGACTGCCGACCGTCGCCGGAGAGTTACTTGTCGGAGAATTTGGGTTTCCCCAAATCTAAAGAAGGTATATCAGTTTTTGTTTTTTTGGTTTCTGGATTGTGCATCTGCAGTTTTTTTTTTTTTTTTTATAATTTTGATTCCATTCCAATTCCTTACCAAACAATGGAGTTTAGGTATCAAATCTCATCCCCAACCCCCTAGGTGTCAAATTTTGATTCCATTCCATTCGATTTTTCTCACCAAATACCCCCTAAATAGGGACTTATTTCGTAGTATCTCATCTAAGTTTGTACGTCATTTGATCAAAAAGAAAATTTATGTCCCCATATAACTCTTAGTTGTGGAATGATACAAAAATGAGCCCTAACAAGCGTCAGTTGGTTAAAAAGAAAGATTCTTATTATTTTCTTGATCAATGTCAAAATGAAGGTTATAATCTCTAGAATTGTTTTGCACTCATCTAAGATGAAGTGGCCATTTGTATTAAAAAGAAGGCAATTTTCTATTTGTGTTTGCTATGTAATGACTATAAACAATAATTAGGGACAATAACTAAAATATGTAGGAGTTTATATTCCAAAATAGGTATTCAGTCATGGATAACTGTATGTTGCAGCATCACAGGTAGACTTGACAAAATTGACCCGAGATTCGAAACCCGAACCAAAGAACAAACCAATACCCAGACCGACGCCCGAAATAGGATGAACTAATTTCGACCCGAACACCCGAAGTAACCCGACCCCTAACCAAACGCAACCCAAAATCTATCATGAATCGAAATGACCCACACTCGAAATGACCCGACCTAATTCAAACCCAATCCATAGTGACCCAACCCAAAATGAACCGAACATGAACAACCCAAACCCGAACCGAACGATACCCGATTCAAAATCGAGCCGATTCTTACCCCACTCAATTGTACCCTAATAAAACCTGAACCCGAGTATGCTAGGCCTGAATATAACCCGAATCGAGTGAGTGACCGAGTGTGAGGGAGGGTTTTTAATTTTAGGGTTTTTTTGGTTAAAATTCTAAAATTATTATAGTAGTGACTTTTTTGTGGGTTTTAGACTTTGGGGGGGGGCATTCTGAATTTTTCAAACTCAATTAGTTGAGTTTAGGAGGAAAAAGCAGGCGCCAAAACTTGTTGTCATTCCCGCAAGCAGTGGCGTAGCCACCGTGGGGTCAGTGGGGTCAGCCGACACCCGTCTCAAAAAAAATAAATAATATACGTTTGAGAATTTAAAAAAATAAAAGTTAACTATATATATTAAATGTGTTGAATTGATACATGAAGTCTCCCTTGCTTCAGTTGTTCAGGCGCTTGCTTTGCAAGTTGTCTTATCTTGATGTCGCGGGTTTGAACCTCTATGTTGCCCTTTTTTTTGTTTTATTTCTTTCCACTTTTTTTTAAAGCCTACTCACTCTTCCATTCTTCCTCTATTTTGTTCGAGTTCGACAGTCCGCACTCCTCAGCATTGCTCTACGGCTCTACGCCTCTACCTAGTACCCACGGCCCCACACTCTCAACCACCAGACCACCACGCCACCACCTGCAGCCCACCGCAGCACCGCCCACGACGGCACGACCCAGTGACCCACCATTACCAACGACCACCTCCTCAAGTTCTCAACTCTCTCTCCAAATTTGTGAGTTCTTCTTTTACTTGATTCTTCAATTTGTAGATTGATTAGTTTATATTGTTTGGTTTGCTATTTTATTTGTCAATTGTAATTCCAAATTTGTTTAACTTATATGTTTAATTTCAATTCTAGGTTAAATCTCAATTTGTAAATTAGTTTATTGCATTCTTTAATTTTTGAGTTTATTTATCAATTTGCACAACCGAATCTCAGATGAGTTTTTGAATGATACTGTTATTACTTACTTTGAGGATGATTTGTTTGAGAATGTATCTACTGATGATATTTTGCATCACTTTCAAAACATGCGGTCTCGTCGATAACAATTAGATTAGATGTAATGTAATCGTTATTTAATTTCAGTTTATAACTATTGTTCAATTTTATATCGCGTGCTATTAATTCCGACCCCCCTCTCCGAATTTCCTGGCTTCGCCCCTATCCGCAAGTATACGGTTTACCGTTGCAGCGCTTATAGGATCGTCCTCAGGGATAGATCATAAAATTAGGTTATTAGAATTCAAAACTATTTCTCAAAACTTATTATGAATTTCGTAAAACCGTATGCTGTGAAGCCTTCCGCTAACTAACTAACCAGAATTACTACAATGAAACAGCTCCCGCAGCCTCTGGTATAGAACTTGAACTTTTGAATATGTCTAACACTTCAAATAGAAAAGCAAACATGAAAAACCTCATAGCATGACTATTTTGTAGAATCTAAATCAGAAACAAAGCAAAACAGGGGGCAATGGGAACTGGGTCAATGGATCGGAACGAGGATGAGGAAATTACAGTGAAACGCACAATCAGAACACAAAACAGCACATACCATTTGAATTCAATAACACAGAACCTTCACAATTCCAAAATCGAGCACCAAATCAAGACTTATTGCAACTGCAAAAGGCCAAAATTCAGAGCCAGTCTTCCACGAGTTAGAGCAGAGGAACGAACTCAAAGCATGACATTCATATCACAATGGAGCAAATTCAACTCTAAATCCCAAAAATATCTCTTAAATTGAACAAAAACTAGAACAAATTACAAACTTGAGAGTCTTTGGCTGAATTTGAAATAAGACCAGAAGTAGAAAATCAAGAACAAAAGCCCTAAGGCTACTCTCTACCCCTGCTATTCGGCCCCCATTTTTGTAGCCTCCAAAGTCGTCGTTCTCCCGCCTGTTCATTGCCTCCTCCTTTACTGTTTGAAATCGCTAAATTAATGATGATGGTGAAAGATACCGGAAGACGGGATTAATGTGATGAATGATGAAAGATAAGAGAGAGGGAGATCGAGGTGCGGTTGTGCTAAAGGAGGAAGACGAAGGAACAGCAGGCCCTTCGGGTTCTCAGTTGCAGGGGAAACAAAAAAGAAGAAGAAAGGAAAACCAGGTCACGTGCCTTACATGCGCCAAATTTAAGTGGAAAGGGGAAGACTAGGCTCGCGCATGGGTAGGAGGCGTTGGTCCAGAGAATAAACGAGGCTCAAGCCCACGAAGGAAATCCAGCAAAGAGGAAGAAACGGAGGAGGAAAACTGGAGGGGGGTGAACGTTTGGGCCAGCCCAATGAGAGAAAAAAGAAGGGGAGAGAGAGCTTGATTCTGGGGTGCTGATCGGCCCGGGAAAGGAAAAAGAAAAGACCCGCCCATCGGGAGAGAAGTGAAAAAGAGAAAGGCTGGGCGTTTGGGCTTGCGATCTTGGGCCGCCGAGAAGGGGCTCTGATCCTTCTTTCTCCTTCTTAGTTCCAAACTGATCCAATCAATTTTTTTCCTTTTAGCAAGCACATCATCCATTTTCTTCTAATTTTCAAATTCCTACAAAACAAATAAAAATATATTAAAATGCTAATTTATTAATTTATTGTGAGCAAAAATTAGATAGCAATAAGGCATAAAATGTAATAATTTTGGGTTGAACAATAACTTAGGAGGGAAATTTTACAAATGAAATCAATGGAAAACTTAAGAAGAAAAAAATAAAATAGTTAATAGTTTTAAATTTTTAATTTGATAGACATGTAGTAAAAATATAACAGAAAAAATATTTGGTCAGAATAAGAATTAAGAAAAGGTAAGCATAATTAATAAATTATTAAACTTACTAGGATCTAGCAATTCTATTTCACTATTTAATTCATTTAATGACTTGATGCACGCTATGATTATCATATTATTTTGTGACTACCATAAAAATACTATACAACTGATCTATGATCTTAAACCATCTTCACAACATGCCAAACTCTACATAGTCATATTCAAGAATGCATTCTTTGCATATGATCTCATTATAATGTCATAGCATGACCTCAATTGAGATACTTGAAACTTGATTTAACAACCCATAATTCTTTGGTTAATTACACGGCACATATGATATACGGTCATGCATGGGTTGTATTTGTAACTTACCAACTTTTATAGTAAATTTATTACCAAGCCCTAAAAAATTTTCCATTACAAAAGTCCCTTTTGATTTTACTAGAACTTATATATATATATATATATATATATATATATATATATCTGTGTGTGTGTGTACATACATATATATATACATATATATGTACGTACATATATATATATATATATATATATACTATATATATATATATATATATATATATATATATATATATATATATGTATCTATGTATGCATGTATGTATATGTATGCATGTATGTATGTATGTATGTTTTTGTGTGTGTATGTGTGTGTGTGTGTGTAATACAAGTAAAAAAGGTGTTGTAAATATAAAACATAGACTTATAAATGTTAACGTATCAATTAAAAGAAGAGTATAATCTAAATGGGCTTGTCTAATTAAACGAGTTTTACCCTTTAAATATAACGTAAGAGTAAAAATGAATACATCGAAAATATGCACTGATCCAAAATTAACCCGGCTTAATTTATGCATGACCCGATTTACAACCGACCTGACATTCACCTAAATATTGAACTGAATCCCATCTAACCCAAATTAGACTCGACCCATACCCGATCCGTATATGGCTACTATAGACAACCCGAATAGATCCGACCTTAAATTCACCTGAACTGAACCCGTACTTGATCCGAATATGGTTGATCTGAAAGTGACCCAAACCCAAACTTCACCCGAACCAAACCTGAACCCAACCTGAAGATAATTAACCCGCAATTGACCCGAATTGAATTAAGATCCGATCCGTACCCAATCCGAATTACTCATTTGCCAGGTCTAATTACAGGTGACTTCACCAAAGGGTTAGTAATTTGTCATTAAATATGACAAAGAACATTATGAGGGATACACAAAAAACATTGTCTACAACGAAGTGTTCAATAACTTACCAATTGTATGTATGCACTCAAAATAATTTTACTACTATAAATTTTCAAAAAAAATTTTATAAATTGGCCTTATGCGTCTTTCAGTATTAGTAAACTCCTACAAAATGCTAGTTCTAATTATGCATAGACCATGACATATTATGATCCTTAGAATTAAATATAATTGGATATTAAAATAATAACAATTAATAAATTCTTTTAATATTGTGCAGGCAACTCTAGACAAATGAAATATACTAGAAGTCTACAATTGAAATACATCTCTATAGGTAAGTATAAATCAATATAAAATATTATCTTATATTTTTGACTGAATGTATAAGCATGTTTAAAAAAAAAATCATTGCATGCAATTAATTACACATCGTTGATGACAAATGGTAAGGAACAAATGAAAAATCAAAATTTAACTTAGTATAATATATGTTACTTTTAACAGGTTACTTAATCCGATAGCGGAAGTTGACAACTAATAAATAGCAAAGACGACAAATATGATGTGTTATTGAGCATTTCACATTAAAACTACTTTTGACACATTATATTTCACATTACCATATGATGCATTTTTAAAAATAAAATCTAAATTTAAGAAAGACAACATTAAATTACTAAAATCCTATGGTTTTCTTTTACTCATTTGCTCCCACTATCAATATCGTTATTTCACAAATCATGATCCTTTTAAACTTCAAAAAAATCATTCAACTTCAAACCACATAATATCTTAAAACAAAAAAAATAAAAAACTTCTTAACTAACATGATTAAAATAGATAGACTGCACATCAAAAATTCAAGTACATATAACTAAGGTTACTTCATATGAAATAAAGTCAGAAAAAATGTGTTACCATCAAGTTTATAGAACTCAATATAGTATACCACCAACAACAATATCTACAACAAGATGCTAACACTTATCAACCGAGAAGTGATAACTATTGTGCAACTCACGGGTAAAAACTAGGATGTATTTTACTATCGTATTCCCATCTAATGTAATCACATAAATATTTTGCTATGTTCAACAATTAGTCCATTAGTTAGTAGCTATAACATGATTGCATTAATAAGTAACTTCTAATTACATTATATGTTTTGGAAAAAGTGGTAGATGAACCAGTTTTTGGGGAAAAAAAGTGTAGTGAATATTTTTTAAAATATTTTTTTAACAAAAAGCTAATTACTGAACATTCCGCACAGGCTCGGACAATGAGCCAAATTGACGACCGATAATTCACAGACCCCCCCCCCGGGCCCCCAAAAAAAACACTGTCGCACCTAATCAATTCTTTTTCTTTTTAAAATCAAAACCTAATTAATTCTTATTTTAACATGACTATGACCAGGCAGCTTCATCTCTCGCCAAAAAACACAACGGCATAAAAGGAAAAGGAAAAAGAAAAAGGTCAGCGAAACTAACGCAGCCTAGCTAGGATCCTTCAAGGCGGCGGGTGGCTTGTCAACAACGCTCCATCGAGGTGCAGCATACACGCGCCCAATCCTAGCCGTTCAAGCTTCCGCTAAACTGTTATCGGCTCATCGCCAACAGCGCGTGAGTTTCACACGAAAATTTTGCATCTTGCTTCACCATCATTGGACAAAATTTTGGGAGAGTTTAGAGCAACCTGCGCTAAAAAAATCCATGAAACTTTAGCAAGAGCTAGTACTCTTGAGTTTGTTCTGCAACTTCTCTCGTTGCCCACCTCAATTTAGCAGAGATTTTTCTGCAACCAGGTTGAGCTTTTTCAGGTATATGAATCCCTGTATTTCTTTTTAAAATGTTTTTAGTACTTTCATTCTTTTAATTTGAATTGCAAAATTGTTGAGCTGTCGAGATCGGAAAGGATTCAATCAAATCGGCTGTGGATGGTTCTTCTCTGAAAAAGTTGGATTATATTTGTTGAATTTGCTATTTGCTAGTCTTGATTGACAATTTGGGGAAGAGAAGTGAGTTGGGTCTAGTCAATGTGATATGAAATTGATGGAGACAGTGTTTGGAGAGGGAATTAGCACAGAGAAACCATCTGGGTCTTTTTGGAAGCAAGCCCTTTTGATTATTTTTTTAGGACTAGGGTTTCTTCCTGGGTGGTGTTTGTTGTGACAGAACCCAGTTCTTGTGATTGGAAAAGGTAAAATGAAGTGGGTATTTGCGATTCTGTTATTCGCTAGTTTTTCAGGCTTTCCCCTTACTGCAGCTTCAACCAACAAATCAGAATGGTGCCCTGTGGATCTTGACTATGTTTTGAAAATACCATGGAACTCTTCACAGTGCCATGGAAAGTATGATCCAACATCTACTTGTTGTCAGACCCTTTTGAGCTTATTTGGGATAGGTCTTGCCCAGTATCTGAAAGATACCTCCCTCTTTTGGTTTCGCGATCTTCCCACATCGATTTCATGCCTTACTGACTTCCAATCCAAGCTTGATTCTATGTCGCTCACCCCAAATTTGACTTCTATATGCTTTGATCCTTTGCAATTTGTCAACACTCCCGATGCTTGTGCTGGCATTCGCTCCACAAAGGATTGGGCAGCTAAGCTCGGGACAAATACTGCCATGGACCAGGCCTGCAAAGGAGACCTCTCTGATCTCACTTCTTGTGACTCATGCTACACTGCTGGTTCAAGGGTCCAAGCACAGTTGATGTCGATCGATAGGAACACTTCACACTCTATAAATTGCTTTTATTTCACCATTTTGTATGCTGCTGGTAAAGTCAATGAAATTGGCCCCACAAGTATTGGAACAACTTCATGTATCTTTCAGCTTTCGTTAGCTTCACGAGCTAAGTCAAATAGTGAGAGCCATCTGCAGCTTCATTTTGGTTTACTTGGTGTTAGTGGAGCAGTTTTGGTTATTCTTTGCTTGTTGGGTGCATACTTCTGGTACTCTAAGAAGCAGCGGAGGAAGAAGGGCAACAATGTTGAAGATTTGGAGCAAGGTAGTAGGCCTAGAATGCGGCCTATTACAGGTGCAATATGGTTCAAGATTGAAGAGCTTGAGAAGGCTACTAAAAATTTCTCCCAGAAAAATTTTATTGGGCGTGGTGGTTTTGGGTTGGTCTACAAGGGAACATTATCAGATGGGACAGTAGTTGCAGTTAAGAAAATTGTCGAATCTGATTTCCAACAGGATTCTGATTTTAGAAATGAGGTTGAGATCATTAGCAACCTGAGGCATCGGAATCTAGTGCCTCTTAGAGGATGCTGTGTCATCGATGACAGCGATAATGATGATGATGGAGTCAGTCAAAAATACCTTGTTTATGATTACATGCCAAATAGCAATCTTGATGACCATCTTTTCGGTTCCTCTTCAAACCAAACTGGTGCAGTCAGAAAACCATTGACATGGCCTCAGAGAAAAAATATAATATTGGATGTAGCTAGGGGGCTAGCTTATCTGCATTATGGAGTGAAACCTGCAATATATCATAGGGACATCAAGGCTACAAATATATTACTAGACTCAGATATGAGAGCTAGAGTGGCTGATTTTGGATTAGCAAAACAAATCAAGGAGGGGAACTCCCATCTCACAACCCGAGTAGCTGGTACTCATGGTTATTTGGCCCCTGAATATGCCCTTTATGGGCAGCTAACAGAGAAGAGTGATGTCTACAGTTTTGGGGTGGTCGTGTTAGAGACAATGTGTGGAAGAAGAGCCCTTGATCTGTCATCTTCAGGGTCAGCAAACACCGTTCTGATAACAGATTGGGCATGGTCATTGGTGAAAGAAGGAAGAGTAGATGAGGTTTTCGAACCTTTCCTATTGAGGGAGGGGGAATCCTTAGAGTTGAACCCAAGGGGAATAATGGAGCGATTTGTGCGTGTTGGAATCCTGTGTGCTCATGTCATGGTGGCATTAAGACCAACAATTGCAGATGCGCTGAAAATGCTGGAAGGTGATATTGAAGTCCCTCAAATTCCAGACCGTCCTTTGCCTCTTGGACATACCTCTTTCACTAGGGAAGGTACCCCTTTCAGCATATCACCTGCCTTGAGTGGGCTGCAGCCAAATGCTGGGGATATGCTCAGGTAAGCTAGCAACAATACGGAACTTCCAGTTTGTTTTTCCTTGAAAGCCCGCTTGGCCAGTTTCATCTGTTTACGTTGGGGGAATTAGGATATATTGTGTGATCATTGCTTGATATTCAGCCATTTGTATGGCAAAAACCAGGGATGCTGAGCAATTGAGTTGAGACTTTAGCGTATGAAAGGTCCACCAATGATTTGTGCAGGGTAATGTTGAAAAACAAAAGCAGATGTCAGAACTAATGTTTTCTTAAAATTCTGGTAGTGTACACTCCGTTCTTAGTTCTTGTTTCACAATACACCCCCCCCCCAAAAAAAAAGCTTGCAGCCCTTGTGGGACTGGAGAAACTGCGGAGATCTATGTTAGTACATACTAAAAATTGAAATGTGTATACGACGATTACCAAATTTCCGGGAGCAGGGTGCTTGTGATAATCTGAAATCTGAAATTGTCAAAATATGTAAATGTTGTTTGCCCTTATTCCTTTTTGGAATTTCTTAAGCCACAGGCTTTGTTTAGCGTTCTACTATGTTACATGATGGTTGAGTCAGTTCTCAATCTGACGGTTCACCTCCCTGCTCATTTCAGTGTGCCGAAAAATGTTATGTTGGAACCGTTTGGTGTTTGCCTTGCCTGTTATTAGTTAAAACATGAAAAAGAGAATTTTTCTTTCATTTTTGCTAAAATAGCCAAATTAGGGGCCCTATTTCTCATGGACATGGCATACTAGGGGAAGCCATATGAGACAAGGACTAGGAGAGCTGAGGGAGGGAAATTATGGATATATTTTAGTGGGATTTGGACCCCCTATACTTCTCCCAGTAGTATTTTATTGTGCTGGTGGTGGCCTTGATGGTTTGTTTTGATCTTGGGAGCCTCATAGCACTGGTGAATTCGCTTTGACAGACCTTATTAACCAGCCTTCAAAAGAACCCGGTTGCATGACGAGGGGAAATATGTACTTCCCAGGGACTTCCATGTGACTGAAAACTAACACTAATTAGAATGTTCATAGAAAATTAGAGAAAATATGGAGTACAAGTGAAGATCTTTCGAATCTTTAATTCCTGCGATGAGACAGTCTGACGAATTATTGTCATGAAATTTGAGTTTCTTTTGCTTTTGGTGTGGTTTTTCACGGTCCAAATTTTGTCCCCTTATATTCTACGGTGTTTTCATGTGAGGTAATATCTTTTTTTTTTCTTTTTTTTTTTTGAGAACCAAAAGGGGGCTTTCATTCATTCATTCAAGATGTTGTAATATAGCCCGCTGTATCTGATTGAACCTGAGGCCTGATCCTCTCCGGTCCTTCATCCAACCAGATCTTCGTCCCCGTATAACTAAAACATCTAGTTCAGGGGCTTCATGAACCACTTTATTACAAGAACGTTTAGCAAAACAAAACTGAATACCATTGAAAGAACTAACTAAACTATGGCAACCCCCAATGAAAGAGCTTGAGTAGTTGTTTTTGTATTGGTTGGTCTTGAGGGCATGTGCTACCGCCATGGAGGCAGTCTCAAGAATAACCCTTCTAAGTCCCAGCATGCGAGCGATCTTTAATCCAAATCGTGCTGCACAAGCTTCAGTAGTTTCCATGTCCCATGAGCCCTTCTCCAAAGCACAAGTCCTGGCCCCTAAGTCTCCTTTGTCGTTTCGAAACACCACACCTAAGCCGCTTTGCCCAGGTGAAGAGAGCGATGCATCCACGTTAATTTTAGTCTATCCCGCAAGGGGAGCTTGCCAAACTTCCATACTTTGATCCATTCCCATCCTTTTGCTTTCCTTTGTGTCCAAAGACTTTAGGAGCGAATCCCGAAGAATCCACCACTGATACGATCATTTTATGAACTACCCACATTTTTTTCGCAAAAACCCATTTATTTCTTACCACCCAAATGGACCAAAGCAAAGTGAGGAACATGCCTCTTTGTTCCTTACCTAATACTTCCATAAAAGTATGGCACCACTTTTTGAAATCATGAACTCCTCAGGCCTTTGTATGCAAACGAAAAGGAGATTTGGACCAAAACTCATGAGCCACAGGGCAGTCCAAGAAAAGGTGATCTAAAGTCCCAAAGTCATCCCTACACATAGTGCAGTACACATCCGCATTTATTCCTCGGCCGTATAAGTTAACTCTTGTTGGAAGAGAAAATGTTCACTCCTGCCACACAAAATGCCTTGTTTGGGGCTGGGTGGTTGACACTAGAGTTCCTCCCATTGCCTTTCAAACTCAATTGAACCTCCGGGTGCCCAAGGATCTCGTTTGAGTTTTTGGAGCTCTCTACAAAAATGATGTCTTGATTTCACCATGAACTTCCCGTTCCTTGTTCCCTGCCAAACTAAGTAATCCTCCACAGTTCACTTCACCCAACAAAATGTTCAAAATTTCTTGGGCGTGGTGGGGTAGGAAAATCTGTTTGATAACACCTTCCTTCCATTTCCACCCCACATGGTCAATTAACACTTACACCTTCCAACTTCATCAAAGCCTGTTGGGCCAGTAAGTACCCTACCTCCATGCAAATTTGGTAAGCAAAAGTCTTTTCTGATTCGAACTCAAGCTCTGTTGCCTATATTCCAGCATGCCCCATATATAAGCAGCTCAAAAGATTTCATGATGCTTCTCCATGCATAATTGGGTCGGTGGCCACTTTTGGCTGCCACAGTTCGGTTCTTGGAGAGTTCTGAACCTTGAGCACACAGGCTGCCAACCTTGTTTAGCTAGGAGGGCTAGATTAAACCCATGGAACCATCTAAAGCCCATACCGCCACACCTTTTCGGTTTGCATAGTTTTCTCTAGCTAACCAAGGCGTGTTTGCTTTCCTCTTCTCGTTGACCCTACCAAAAATTGTGGCATAAGCTTTCCAAATCGTCACACAAAGACTGGGGTAACTCAAAGCATTGCATAGCATAGGTCGAATGGATTGAGCCACTCCTTTAAGCATAATCTCTTAGCCTCCTGCTGAAAGTGTTCTTTTTTCCATCCTTTGACTCTTTTCCAGACACGGTCACGTATACCTTGAAAAACCGCCTTCTTGGATCTCCCTATGAATGTGGAGAGTCCTAGATAACAGGTTGTGAGTCTCAACTGCCTTAAATTTCAACTTCCTCTAAAGTATTTCATGCTTTCTCTTGTCCACGTCTCAACTATGAGAAATTTCACATTTATCCATATTCATCATTTGCCCAGAACATCACTCATAAAGTGCAAGGATTTTCAGTACCTCTTCGGCTTCATTTTGATTTGCCACGTAAAGAGGAGACTGTCATCTGCAAAGAAAAGGTGTGAATGCCATGAAGAGATTTTTTAGTAATTCTGTCCAAAATAGGGGAGGATAATCCTTTAGCACATAGCAAGAGCAAGTAGAGTGATACGGGGTCTCCCTGGCATAGGCCCCCTTAGGGAAAGAACCATTTGGTAAGGTGACCATTGATAAGTGCAGCATAAGAGACACTCGTGGCGCATCTCATCGCAAATGCGACCCAAGTTGTATCGAACCCCAATTTGTGAAGCATACAATTCTGGAAAGGCCATTCAATCCTATCATAGGCTTTGCTCATGCCAAGTTTTAAAGCCATATACCGTTTCCCCCGGACTTTTTCCTCGTCTTTAGGAAGTGAAAATGCTCAAAAGCTACGAGGATATTATCCGTTATAAGCCTCCTTCGAATGATGCTTTGTAACTCATGAATGATGCTCAGTAAAATCTCCTTCAATATGTTAACAATGACCTTGGATACCAATATATAGACCATGTTACAAAGGCTTATGCGTCTAAAATCCTTTAGAGAGCTCGGGGCCTTAACTGTAAGAATCAGCGTGATGTAGGTCTTATTTAATTCAATCAAACATGCGCCATTGTTTAGCACATCCAGCACAATGGTGATAATATCATGGCCTACAATATGCCAAAATTTCTAGAAAAAAACAGAGCAAACATACCATCGGGCCTCGAGGCTTTAGATGGGTGCATTTATCATAGCGCAACAAAGACCTCTCACCCATGTAAGGGCACACAGTTCATATCTGTTGTGACCCTGGGCTGCACAGTATTCAATACATCATCATGGTCCTGGGCGCTTGACGTGGTAAAGACATGACGAAAGTAATCAAGGAAAATTCTTTCAACCTCATTCTCATTGGTGGTCTTTCGGCCATCCTCCATTTCAAAACACATAATTGAGTCTCGATGTTCCCTGATTGTAGCTTTTTGGCGAAAGAACGTCGTATTGCAATCGCACTCAAGAATCCAATTCTGTCGACTACGTTGTAGCCATGTGACTTTCTCCTGCTTTTCCAACTCATCTATCTCCCTTGTGAGTGGTCTAATCTGCTCGATGGCGTGTAATGTTTGTTGCTATTCAGGCAAATTGACAATTTGCTCTTTCTTCTGATCTATTGCTTTCTTTATGCTCGCTGTCCCCATCTTCCAACTCTTCTTTAGCATTTTGCAACACTGGAGTGTTCTTGAGTGTCTATCATATGTTTGTTAATCATCTCATGTGTGTTGAATCACATCCTCACATTCATCCTTCTGAACACAGGCTTTCTTGAACTTGCAAGGGCGCCATCTGCATTTTTGGGTTTGGGTTTGTGTACTCTGGCATAGCAAAATTCAAGAAAAATTGGTGGGTAATCAGAACGCCTTTTAGTAAAGTGAAGCACTTTACTCCATGGGAAGATTAGTTTGCCACGATGAACTAGCCAGAAAAAGGGTCCAGGCGGTCTCGTACATTTTGACCTTCTCCCCTATAATTAGGTCATGTATTTAAGTCCCTCAAAACCCAAATCATGCAAATCACATTCATGCACCACCTCTTGAAAGGTTCTGATGAGTTCATAGGACTTCTCCCCGCCACCCTCTTTCTCATGGGCACTCAATTTTTCATTGAAATCTCCAAAAACAAGCCATGGCTCAGTGCTTCCATGGATTGCCTTTAGAAGATTGCAAGTCTTGTGGTTTCCGGATCATCTAGATACCCATAAATGCGTGTGATTTGCTAAACAACATACCTATTGTCGCCCTCACCCTCCATGTCAATATAGTTATGTGAAGTGGACTTAAGCTTTAGTTGTAGGGAGGACTTCCAAAACATAGCTAGCCCTCCGCTCCAGGGTTGCACTAGACCCACACAATCCACATACACCTTATTACCATACCTCAACTAACGACAGATGGATTCCATTTCGTCAGCCTTCAGTTTGGTCTCTGACAAGACGACCACGTCTGGATCTTTTTCCTCCGCAATGCCTCTGCAACTGCATGTGAGTTCCCAAGCCCACAACAGTTATAAGCTAAGACATTCATGGTTCCCGGTGGGCCTATTGGACGGCCTCTGCCTTTGGTGATGAAGTCTCCTCTATGGTCCCCTCCCTTTGCTTTATATTTTTTGAGTCTGGTTCGTCGGTCATGACTAATCTACAAGGGTCCTCTGCCCTGGAACTTTTGACCTTTGATTAGCTTGCACAGCTCCTGTAGTTTCCATCACTATACAGTGCCACTTACATCCGCCACTGCATGTTTTCTGATTTCCATCTAAAGTAGCACCATTCATTGAAGTATGGACTTCAGTCGATTGCCGGTTAGATTCGCCTATGTCCTTAACATGGGTTGTGCTCAGCTCATCCTCGTTGAAGTTTACCTTCGAAAGACCCTCAGCAACCTCATCCACGGTCCTTTCATCCACATTCTGGTTACCCACTTTCTCGTTTTGCTCTTTTTCCGGCTTGACCACCAGCCTTCTGATGGTGGAGGATTGCGCTGAACTGTCCTCCCTCGCTCCCCCACCTCTGTACCCGCCATGGGGAAGCTCACATCCACTCCCTATAATTGTACGCCACCCCCCCTTCGTCATCATCTTCCTTTTTGAAACAATCTCATTCAACATGTGCCACTTTTGCCACAAAAATAGCAAAAATTTGGGAGTTTTTCATACTTCACTGCTAAGCAAACTTCCCTCCCGTCAGCTCGGTCTATTGTGATCTCATCAGGGAAAGGTTCACGTAAATCCATTAGAGTCTTGAATCTTCCCTTAAACATATCTCATCAGCCTTCACGTAGACACAATTGAATTTGCTAGTGCTTTGACATGCTTCTCCTTTCGTTCATGAATAGGAGGATCATATATATGGACTTAAAACGGCGTGTGCGTTAAGGAGTCACTCATCTCTGATGGCAAAGCACCATTTGTGACGTTCTTCAACATGATGACATTTTTATCAAAAGTCCACGGTTCTCCCTCTAAATCTTTCCAATGGACAAACTGGAAAAGGAATAGGTTCGTTCCGATCTCCTTCACCTCCATCCTATGGTCAGGGCTATAGATTTTCTCTATTGTGTTCATGAAAGCATTGGCAATTAATTTGTGCACTATCCACAATTTACCGACGCGGCATAAACCGAGATTTGATTGTGTGTCATCGTCCTCATCTTTCTCTAGCTTGACTACTACTTATCCTTTGAGTCTCCTCTTTCCACGGTCAATAGACGCACTCCTTTCTCCACCATCCGCCATCCGCCATTAACACTGGCTGTAGGTATAGGAGAGGATAGCCACGCAGGCTGCAAAACCTAGAAGGACTAAGACGAGGCTCTTTCACTAGGCGGCTGCCCCAGGAGAGAGAATTATGCGGCGTAGTATCATCCATGAAAAGACGCATTTTTAATTTGTTCCTATTCTATAAAGAAAGCAAATATTTTTTCTTTTTTTTTTTTGGGGGGGGGGGGGGGAGGCGGAGGAGTTGACAAAGCTAACCTAAGGACTCAACACTCAAAGTACCTAATGACCTGGATCCATATCCATCTCGTGATCTAAAATTTGCTTATGTTATTTGGACAAAAAATTAGAATAGGCCAATTCGAATTTTCTTGCAAAGTAATTTTTTTTTTATGAGATAAATTTATTAGACCATATATCAAAATATCCAAAGTCAATTGAATAGAACTAAGATTTAGGCCCAACCAATTGAAAATTCATATAATCTAAATATAAGTTGATCCAAAAATATGTTCGAAACCTAGCAGAAGGAGCCGTTTGTCAAGTCTCAACATGGTTACGATGAAGTTGGAAGGACTTTAAAATGGGAAAAAATTTGGTTAAAATTAAAAGAAGTTAAAAGACTCAACACTCAAAGTACCTGGATTCATATCCATCATGAGATCTAAGATTTGCATATGTTATTTGGACAAAAAAAATTAGAATAGACTCATTCAAATTTTCTTGCAAAATAATTTGTCTTTATAAGATAAATTTATTAGATCACATATCAAAGTACCCAAAGTTAACTAGATAGGAAATGACATTACTAGAATTTAGGCCTAACTAGTTTAAATTTCATCTAATCTAAAAATAACTTGATCCAAAATTATGTTCCAAACCTAACAAAAGGAGCTGTTTGTCAAGTTTCAAGATGGTTACAATGAAGTTGGAGGGATTTTAACAAAGGGGGGGGGGGGGAAAAATTGGTTAAAATCGAAAGAAGTTAAAAGGACAGCTATAATTTTCTGCCTCTTCAACTAATAATGTCTAATTAAGGCTCCAAAAATCTAGCAGAATGTTTTGATGTTTGGTATTCCTCATAATTCTCACAGATGAGGTCCTTAGATTCTATTTTCACTATTTACCTTCTTCATCTCCTTCATTCTTGCATTTCTCTTTCTCTCTCTTTCTTCTCTTTCTCTCCCTTTACCTGTCTCAAACTCCTTGATTAACCCCCACAGAAACAACAATCAATTTATTCTTAAAAATCTTTTCAAAACGGCAGCATTTAAAGATATTGGCAAGGCGTACAAAAGCCTTGTCATGCGATGGAACTGCAATGATAAACGTCATTCAAATAAGCATAAAGGTGGTCAAGATAAATTCCGAGACTCCGATACAACTTCTAAGGTATTAATTTTTACGTGAACTTGAAAGTTTCATGTCAAGATAACGAATTTTCATGTGCACTAGCTACCTTATAATCAAAATAATATCTTTAGTTGTGTATAACCTATTTGATGGTTCATAGGCTTCCAAGTCTGGAACCAAGAAATCAAAGAAACATCAAGATCCAACAATCCCAAGCGAAGACAATGGTGATTCTCAATTTGAATGTAGCATGGATGATTGCCATTTTAGGCGGGGTTCTTCCGTGCTCTCACGGACCGCAAGCAAAAGAAGCCACACGCCAACTCCGTCCTTACAAAGAACGGGGAGTCAATCGGCGAGTAATGGTAAGATGGATTCCTTCAGGAGAAGTATGAGCACAAGAGCTACTACATCGACCGCCAATAGTAGTTCGTCGTCAGAAAATCCAACAAATTCCAAAAATGTGTCCAAATTATTGAGCCAAAGGAGTATGAAGAGTCCAACCGCCGCCACCATTGCCAATGTGGCTAGTTTGTCAAAAAGTACCAGTCGTCGGAGCACCACACCGATCATATTCTCTCAGTCCACAGCTCGAAGAAATGCACAACCAATTGAGATGAAACTCGAATGCTCATTGGAGGAACTGTGCTTTGGCGCTCTCAAGCAAGTCAAAATAAACAAGGATGTTATCTCAGATGCTGGGTATGTTTCGAACTTTCGATATATCTTTCTCAAGTTTTCTTTTTTTTTTTTTAAATGAATTTAAGTACGGTTATAGCATTGTGAATTTCCCTAACACTCAGGACTTAATTTCATACTGGTGTCACATCACTCACATATTTGAAATTCAAAGAAGTTAGGGATATTGTCCTTGAATATAGGAGAGATTTGATTTAGGAAAGGTTTTTGAATTCCAATAAATATATTTCAGCCCATGGAAAACTACAACGAAAATAACATGATTTTAAATTTGATGTCCAATATATGTTATCTTTGGGATATTTGCTTTCAGTATACAATTTAAAGTTAATGACAGTTTGACTTGTTGATTTAATTATACATTAGCTACTTATCGGATTTGGATGATACTAATGGATGAAATACAATCTATATCCATGCGTGGTAAGCAAGTTATCACATTTGCCAACAAGACAGTGCGTGGTTGGTACCATCATATTTATTTCACCTCTACCACCTCAGTTCGAATCTAGGTAGAGGAACTCTTTATTGCTATTTATTTTGGAATTGAAGGGGGTGGATTGAGACTTGGACCTGCATAGTTCCCCCGTCCTTATGGGCTAGTTGGCCCACTAAGGTATCCCTGAGATAGGAGCCTAGGGGATGGCTCAAGTTTAACATTGTTAAAAAAAAAAAAAAGAAAAAAGCAAGTTATCACATCTCAAATTAATGAGTAAAAGCATCCATAGTTTTAATCATAGTACCTAAAAAAAATATATCTCCAATAAAAATGACATGAAAACTCTTTTCAATATGATAAAGTGTACAATAATAACACCAAGTACGGCTCTTGCTTTTTATGTGATTAGAAAAAATTATAATATAGGCAGCTTTACTTTTACGAACACCTAAATTGCATAATATAATGTCATTAAATAATATTGTTTTACATGTAGGATGATCGTTCAAGAGGAAGA
>JAKOGI010001243.1:110000-195000 GCA_029747015.1 Carnegiea gigantea
TGTATAAATTCAATTCCTGAAGAATCTTATCTTGGGTCCCCAATTCTGGAACCAACCTCGAAATGCAATCATACAAGCCCCTCATCACTTCACTACAATCTTCAATAGTTGGGTTTGAATAATATATTTCGGGATTTAGAAAGTGTCCAGCCGCATGCAGAGGTTGATGAAGTTGACATTCCCATCTTGTATCGATGTACTTAAATGCCATCTCATAATGCTCTTCCTTGTGTCCAAAGCTAGTAGCAATAGCCTCCTTAGCTCTATCCATGGCCTCATAAATGTAACCCATAGGAGGTTTTTTTTCTCCATCTACTATTCGAAGAACCTTAACAATAGGGCCTGTCAATTTAAGAGCATAGAGAACATTCTTCCAATAGCTTTCTTGCAAAAGATAAGATGCCATCTTCTTTCCCCCGGAGTCCTTTGACCATTTGCTATCATTCCACTCTTGAGAAGTCACCATTTTTCTCAAATTGTTCTTTTGTTTGTGAATGGAGGAAAGAGTGATGAAGGATGTAGCAAATCTGGTGACTGCGGGTCTATGCAAGTTCCTCTGGCCAGTGAATCTCCTCATCATGTTTATTAAGGCAACCGAGCTATGTATATAAGCATTAATGGCCATACTCTTCCGTAAAGCAATCTTGACTTTTGGAATGTTCTTTCCAATATCTTCTAAAATGAGATCAAGACAATGAGCGGCACATGGAGTCCAATAAAGATGCGGTCTCTTAGCCATTAGCAATTTTCCTACAATCATTTTTTATAAGAATAAAATTAGAATTTAAAAATTAGAAACAAGATACATAATTACATATGTATCATTCAAGAATTACGACAAAGAAAATTAAGGCTCTTAGTTTCTTACCCGCCTTCACGTAATTAGATGCGTTGTCGGTTACAACTTGGACCACATTCTCTTCTCCAACTTCTTCTACCATATCATCAAGAACTTTGAACAACAAGTTGGCATCCTTTATAACTTCGGAAACATCCATAGATCTAATAAAGACCGAACCTTTGGGAGAGTTGACAAGGAAGTTGACAATATCCTTTTGCACGGTTGTATCACGCCAACCATCGGATAAGATTGAACATCCTTTATGTGCCCACTCTTTCTTGTGCTCTACCATTGCCTTTTCGGTTGCCTCCACTTCTTTCTTGAGGAAAGGAACTCTTAGCTCATACATGGAAGGCGGTTTCAATCCGGGCCCAAATTGACCAATTGATTCACACATAATAGCGAAACTTTCTAATGTGGCCGCATGAAAAGCAATTCCGGCATCATAAAACCACCTAGCAATGTCCCCACAAGCTCTCTCCCTTAGTTCCTTTCTACACAATTCATTTATCGTTCTTTGCCTCCCTTGCTCCTGTCTACCTTTGACAATATTTGCGGGATTAGGAGCAAAGAACACATCTAAAGGGCCTTTTTGTCTTGGCTTCTTAGAAGGCATGCTACTACTTCCCTTAGAGCCGCCACTTGAAAATTTTCCACTCCCACTTTTCAAATTCATTTCAACACAATCATCACCATCATCATCATATTCCTCGCCCATGTAATGCTGATTAATGTGTCTAGACATATTATATGTCTCTTTGGTGATCTTTTTTTGCTCCATGTAATTTTGGATTTCATTTCTAACATGTTCGGGGACTTTTTGACAACCTAGGGTGTTTCGATGACCACCAGCTAGGTGTTGTTTAAGTCGAAAAACTCCTCCCGTGGTCCTCACTCCACAAAAGTCACAGTACCAAGTGTTTCTATTGTTTGGATCTACCTTTCCATACTTCCTTCCAGGGTCTAAAGACTTTGAAGAGACCGAAGGATTATCGGATGGGTTAGAATCTTCCATTTCAATTCAACAATCAACAACCAAGTCCCAAGACTCCCAACTTCCCAAGTCCCAACACAAAGTGTCACAATATGACAATATTCACTGATTCAACATATTAACCAAAACAAAACAAAACAAAAATAAAAGTAATTACATAAAAACTGAAAAATATTAACATGTAAAAAAAAAAAAAAAACACACTTAATTAACTCTAACATGCCCCTCTGCCCAACTGTCTAGTACCCAGAAAAAAAAAGGGCATTCCACAATCAACATATCCAGCCCTTCTCGCGTGATCCCACTGCCCAGAACAACCCCCCCCAAAAAAAAAACCCCAGGTCTGAGCTTGACACAACCTGGAGCGAGAGAGGGAGAGAGATAGAGAGAGAAAGTAGTGGCGAAAACATCACCATGGCCAACAGCAATGGCCGAGCAAGGACAGAAAGAGGAGAAGTAAGAACAGGAGCCAAAATAGCAACCAAAGGCCACAGAAAGGGCCGAAATCATAGAAGAAGAAGGCCAGAAGAAGAAATCGAAGCACAGAAGCAGCAGAGATGGAGATTTTGTACCTGGGTTGAAGCTGAAATGGAAGTCGAAGCAGAGGAAAGCGTGCGCAGACTTGGAGAAGCTAGGGTTTGGCGTCGGGCAAGCATAGAAGAGTAAGTCCAGCTGTTCTTTTTTTTATTTCTCCCTTATTCTTCAACGGCTCCTTTAAGATCACTAAAGCGCGCCTCGTTGTCGCCTCGCGCCCCACGGTGAGGCGCACTGAAGCCCGCGCCCCAGCTCGCTTTCCGCCTTCGCCTCGCTTCACCTCCACTGAGGCGACACTTGCCTCGCCTCGCGCCTCAGCGCGCCTAGGCGCGCCTGAGGCGTGCTTTTTTAAACTAAGCTACTATAGTTAGACGTAATTATATCTAGGCTGCGTAACTTTTAAAATTAGGTATTTTAATTAGGCCAATGAATTTTAAACACATAGTTGATGATGATCAACAAGTCAAGAGATCCATGTCTGATCTCACCTTGATAGGTCAAAAAGAGAGCCAGTGGCCTCATGAACTAAATGATAATCCCCTTTGATTTTTTTTTTTTTTTTTTTGGGTAAGTGTAATCCACTTTGATATGTTTGCTAGGATCATAAAGTATAGGATTGACAGTAATATACGTGGCGGAGATGTTATCACAGAGAACCTGCATAGGAGAATGGAACACAATACCGAACTCTGCCAAGACATATCGAATCCAAAGAGTGTCAGTGACAGTCTAAGTAATGACATGATACTCAGCTTTACTGGAGGACTTGGAAACTATAAGTTGTTTCTTAGAACATCAGGATACAAGGTTAGCACCTAGGAAAATAGCCTGCAATGGATCGCAAACTATCTGAGCAGCCCACCCTATCAACATTAGAGTATGCTAAAACCATAGACAGCTGCTTCACTTTCTTAAGTGTGAGACCATGAGCAGTAATGTCTTACAAATAATGAAAAAATCCTTTGGATGACAGACAGCATGCATGAACTGAGAAACAAGATTCACTCCATATGATACATCAGGCCTAGTCATAGTTAAATATTGCAAAACCTCTACCATACTCCGGTATTTCGTAGGTTCCGTAAGCAAGTCCCCATTTGCAAGTGATAATGTAGTCCTAGAAGGAAATGGTGTGCGGACAGGTTTGGAACTGGGAATATGAAATTTGGTGACGAGATCTTGAACATATTTGGATTTAGACAAGAAGAGGGTGTTTGGAGTTCTCACAACCTGAACCCCCAGAAAATAGTGAACGTCCCGAGATACTTCATAGGAAACTGGGTGGATAGAAGGCAAATAATATGATGTAAGAGGAAAGGGTAGCTGCCAGTGAAAATAATGTCTTCCATAAAGAAAAGGAGAATGAGCAGAGCTTTGTTCCTACAACGTATGAACATAGAGGAGTCAGTGTGATCGCAAGTGAAGCACAAGGAAAGAAGATGTCTGCTAAACTTATGAAACCAAGCTCGAGAGGCCTTTTCAAACCATAGAAAGATTTGTTTAGCTTGCAAAGATGTGTGGGAAAATCTCAATGACTGAAGCCCCGAGGTTGGGTCATATACACCTCTTTGTGAAGATCAACATGAAGAATAGCATTCTTCACATCAAGTTGACGAATGACCCAACCGTAAGTAATGGCAAGGGTAAGAACAACATGAATAGTGGTCGAGTCTCATTATAATCTAGCCCATCAAGCTCACTGAAACCTCTGAAAACTAAACGTGCTGTTAATGCTCAATATACCCATCAGAGTTACATTCTATACGGTAAATCCACTTACAGCTTAACAAGTTTATGTCATCACAGTATGGGACCAGACGCCAAGTGTCATTTTGAACAAAGGCATTAAACTCTTCTGCTATATCCAATCGCCATTTTTCACCTTCGGAGGCATGTGTGGATGAAGTCGATTTTGACTCAGTACAAAAAGCGTGAAATGACAAAATATTATGGGGCTTCACAATGTTAGAGCGAGATTACGTTTACATAGGATGGCATGGGGCAAGGACAGTAGAGGAAGAAAATGATGTAGTGTGGGTCAAGGAAGAGCTAGGTGGAGCAGGAAGAGATAAGGTGGAAGAGGGACATGAACTGGACTTGGGGGATGCATTTTGAACCGCCCCTTGAATAGAAATAGGGGAAGACTCAATAGAAGTAGAGCCTAAGAATGTAGGTGAGGCCAAAGGGGAATAACCTAAAGGGAATGATAGAGCTGGGCTAGACACAACTAGGTCAGGAGGCATAGACACAGACTGAACTGAGGGAAGGGGAAGAGAAGCAATAGAGGTGGAACCTAGCACAGTGGATGGAGACTCAAGGTGGGGTAGTGAAGCCAGGGTACTAAGAATGACCAATTGAAGTGGAGATAAGTTATGGACCCTAGACTTAGAAGGTTGAAGGTTAGGATAAGGAAAGACATCCTCATGAAATATGACATGACGACTGATGTAGACACAACTTGTACCTAGATCGAGACACTGGCACCCTTTAGAATGGGAAGCATAGCCAATGAAAACACATCTTTTAGACCACAAAGCTAATTTATGTTTGTGAGTTGAAACTGTAGGAAAACATTCACTTCCAAACTCATGTAAAAATGAATGATCAGATGTCTTGTGGAATAGCTTTCAAAGGGAGAGTAATTATCGAAGAGAGGTGTGAAGTCGATTAATAACGAAAGTGGCCGTATAAGCTACATCAACCTAGAATTGTCCAGACGATTAGCAGTAAGTAGAAAAGTGCGAGCCGTTTCTGTAATGTGACGATGTTGTCTTTTATCGACCTCATTTTGCTTAGGTGTGTGGGGGCAGGAATTTCCAAAATGAATACCATTGCGAACAAAATAAGCTTTTAAAGGATCATTATCGAATTATTTCCACCGTCACTTTAAGAAATTTTTATCTTGCAATCAAACAAATTTTCAACCAATGTTTGAAAAGCAATAAACATTTTATACGCTTTAGATTTATGATTCATAGGGTAAATCCACGTAAAGAGGGTACAGTCATCAACAAAATAAACATAATATTGAAAATTTAAATTAGAAGGCACAGGAGACTGTCAAACATCTAAGTGTACTAAATAAAAAGGAGTATTATAACAATGTTCTGCTTCAGAAAAAGGTAACCAGTGGGCTTTGGCTAACTTTCATGACAGACACTTATTACTAAACTTAGTTTCTGAATGAATAAGTTGTTTTTGCCTAAGAGACACAAGCACAATGACGCATATGGTGATGCTAGACATCACCTAAAACTTGGAGAGCCACTAAAGCAGAAATAAGTAAGGAAGATGACAAGGTATAAACGCCAACATCATTGGAACCCCATAGCAGAGTTGTCCCCATTTGTTTGTCCTTAATATAAACAGAAGATGAGGAGGTTGGCGTTTATATTAAAGGACTCATCTTCTGTTTGTATTAAAGGACAAACAAATGGGGATAACTCTGATACGGTGTTCTAGTGATGATGTCATTTATATCTTGTTGTCTTCCTCACCTGTTTCTGCTTTAGTGGCTCTCTGAGATTCAAGTGATACCTGGCATCACTGTTTATGTCATTGTGGTTCTCGAATCCTCGCGTCTCTTAGGCAAAAACAACTTATTCATTCAGAAACTAAGTTTAGTAATAAGTGTGTGTCATGTAAGTTAGGCAAAGCCCATCGGTTACCTTTTTCTGAAGCAGAACATTCTTATAGTACTCCTCTTTAGTTAATACACTCAGATGTTTGGCAGTCTCCTGTGCCTTCTAATTTAAATTTTCGATATTATATTTGCTTTGTTGGTGACTGCACCCGCTTCACGTGGATTTACCCAATGAAGCATAAATCTGAAGTGTATGACATGTTTTTTGCTTTTCAAATGTTGGTTGAAAATTTGTATGGCCGTGGGATAAAAATTTCTCAAAGTGATAGTGGAAAGAATTCGATAATGATCCTATAAAAGCTTATTTTGTTCGTAATGACATTCATTTCGAAAATCCTACCGCCACACGCCTGAGCAAAATGAGGTCGCTAAAAGAAAACATCATCACATTTAGAAATGGCTCGCACTTTTCTACTTGATGCAAATCTTTCTAGACAATTTTGGGTTGATGCGGCTAATTCGGCCACTTTCATTATGAATCGGCTCCCCACACCTCTCTTTGATAATAACTCTCCTTTTAAAAAGCTCTTTCATAAGACACCTAATCATTCTTTTTTGCGAGTGTTTGGATGTGAATGTTTTCCAATAGTTGTAACTTAGGAACATAAATTGGCTTTGTAATCTAAAAGATGTTTTTCATTGGCGATGCTTCCTATTATAAAGGGTACCGGTGTCTCGATTCAGCTACAGGTCATGTTTACATCAACCGTCATGTCTTATTTCATAAGGATGTCTTTTTGTGTCCTGGCCTTCAACCTCCTGAGTCTAGGGTCTATAACATCTCTTCACTTCAATTGGTCATTCTGAGTACCCCGCCTTCACTACCCCACCCTGAGTCACCATCGACTGTGCCAGGTTCCACATCTACTACTTCTCTTCCCCTTCCCTCAGTTCAGTCTATGTCTATGCCTCCTGACTAGTTGTGTCTAGCCCAGGTCTATCATTGCCTCTGGATTGCTCCCCTTTGGCCTCACCTACATCCTCAGGTGCTACTTCTACTGAGTCTTCCCCTATTTCTATTCAGGGAACGGTTCAAAATGTATCCTCCGAGTCCAGTTCATGTCCCTCATCTCTTCCTGCTCTACCTCGTTCTTGCTTGAGCCACACTACATCATTTTCTTCCTGTACTGTCCTTACGCCACACCATCCTATGCAAATGTGATCCCGCTCTGGCATTGTGAAGTAGTATTTTATCCTTTCACACTCTTTGTACTAAGTCAGAACCAACTTTATAAACACATGCCTCCAAAGATGAAAAATGGTGATTGCCTATGGAAGAAGAGTTTAATGCCTTCGTTTAAAATGACACTTGGCATGTGGTCCCATACTATGATGACATGAACTTGTTAACCTGTAAGTGGGTTTACCATATAAAATATAACTCTGATGGGTCTATTGAGCATCAGAAGGTGCATTTTTGGTCAGCTTGTTGGGCTAGATTATAATGAGACTTTCAGCCCGGTTGTTAAGCCCACCACTATTCGCATTGTTCTTACCCTTGCCATCACTTATGGTTGGGTCATTTGTCAACTTGATGTGGACAATGCTTTTCTTTATGTTAACCTTCACAAAGAGGTGTGTATGACCCAACCGCAAGGCTCCGTTCACTGAGATTTTCCCACACATCTTTGCAAGCTGAACAAATCTCTCTATGGTTTGAAACAGGCCCCCCAAGCCTGGTTTCATAAGTTTAGTAGATATCTTCTTTTCATGGGCTTCACTTGCGGTCGCACTGACTCCTCTATGTTCATACTTTGTAGGAAAAAAGCTCTCCTTATTCTCCTTCTCTTTCTGAATGATATTATTTTCACTGGCAGCTCCCCTTCCCTCTTACATCATATCACTTGAACCCCATAGCAGAGTTGTCCCTGTTTGTTTGTCCTTAATATAAACAAAAAATGAGTCAAAACCAATGCCACGATTTATTATCACGACATAAGTTTTGCACAGATAACAAATTATATTTTAAGTGAGAAACATGCCAAACATTATCCAATTTTAAAAGCTTAGTAGAAGGGGATAAAGACACTTGGCCCCCATGACATATTGGCAATCGAGTCCTATTACCAATAATGACATTCCTAGTGCTACTATAAGGATGTTTATAGGATAAAATACCTTCTAACAGGGTCATATGAGACACAATAGCTGAATCAAGATGCCAGAGGATGTCATTAGCTTCACCAGACTGGATCAAGGCCAGACAAAAACTTGGTGTAGATTTTATGTTCAGTTTTAAAAACCATTTTTGCTTGTAAGTTCATTGTTTGCACCAAAAATATGATATTTTTATAATACTTTTATACCTAATTTATGCTCGGAATAATTATTATATTTAGATTTATTATTTGATTTTGTTTTATTTTTGTAGGTGTTAAAAATTAGAAAACATAAAGAAGTTGTTGGAAAATAAAAATTCAGGCCATGAAATAAGGACCAGAGCAATAAGCCAAGAATCAGCCCAACCACTTTCATCAATCAACAAGAAGGAAAAAAAGGAGATATAAATTTAAACTCAGCCCCATGTACTCCTCACGTGCCTTCTTACCCCCCCCATTTCTCCTTCTTCCTCCTCTCTCGGCTCTCGCTCAACCCAGAAAACCTCGATACACCCCCATTCATCTCTCTCTCTTTGGGAAGCCAGAAACCCCAACCACCCCCCATATCTCGGTCTCTCTCTACTTTCATCTACCATCATCTCCAACACCACAATCATCCTCATCCTATTCTACACGTTCATTCGCCTGCCATCATATCATCATCAGCACCGTCCACATCAGGGGTGAGATCGATGACCAAGATGAAGCCAACTTGAGTATAAATAAAGGATGTTGTGCATTCAAGTAGTAATCTAGGTTTTAGTTTTAAGTTTTTGAGATTTTAACTTAGGGTTTGAGTAGTTTTGATTTCAGTTTTAGAGGGTTTGATTTCGATTTATCTCTGTTTTCGAATTCTAGGATTTAGTTCTTATTTTTCATATTTAATTTCAGAGTTCATATTAGTTTCTGGATTCAAATTTGAGGTTTCTTGGGGCGTTATTGTTCTGATTTAATTTCAATTTCTAGCCAGTATGTTAGGGTTCAAATTTAGAAGTTAAGCTTTCGATTTTAGAGTTGTTCTTCTTCGAATTTTAGTTTTATCCCTAGCTTGCAATTTTAAACATTTGAAGGTCGAAATTGTTCCGTTTCTGAGTTGAAGCGTATAAATTCTGGGTTCAATTCCTTTGTAAGAGTCAAAATTGGTAATTATCGACTCTGAATTTGTTGAATGTTGCTGAAAAATCCGAAAATCCCCCTCCCCATGGTTGTTCTGATTTCTAATTTCTGGGTTCAGTTTACCCTATTCTTTGGTTGCTCTGTTCTAATTTCTGGGTTTTGGATTTGTTCAACGTTGGTTCGATCATTGTTCTGTTTGCCTGGTTAATCTGATGATGGTTGTCTAACTGAAGTTGTAGATAATCAAAGGTGTAAGGAGGCAAGGATGTCGTGCCCCTATTCTTCTGATTCTTCTTTTGTTTCGGTTCTTGATTTTTGTTTCCATGTTTACGTTTAGTTTTCTATGTGGTTGAATAGCAAGTTTGAGTCTATTATTTCTTGGTTTTGATTCCAGCTTAGTTCTTAGTTTATTTATTGTTTTTCTTTCCCTTAGTGTTTCACTTTTTATTTGCTTTAGTGTTATTCATATGATGTAGCCTATTTCTTAAGTTTAGTTATGTGTAGCTTAATGAGATTGATTCATGACTTGAGTTAGATAAGTAATTAAATTTTGCCTATTTTAGTATTTAGGATAGTTTAATTCTGTTTATGATAATTCAGTCGACCTTCTCTTAATCTTATCTTCGTCCATGTGGAGATGACCCTCAACTACTACGACGAAAGTCATATGCTTGCAACATATATTTTTCACTCAAAATACTCGTACAAGTTTTTGTCACTGTTGCCAGGGATAGCGGCATGGGATTAGATCGTATTTTCTTTTTCTTAGCTACTTTCTTATTAGTTGCATAGATCTTATTTTATGTTGTTAAATTTATTATTGGTAGTGACTTAGCTTAGTTTATTTTTGAAAAAATCCAAAAAAAAAAAATCTAAAAAGATTAGAAAAGCTTAAAATTGGAAAAAAAGTTGAAAAAATTTTGAAAACCCCTAAAAATTGAAAAACTTGAAAAAATTTTAAAACAAATGGCAAGTTTCTATTTTCCTCAATATGAGCATGAAATATTTTGGCTATATTTGAGTAGATTGAATGAATTTCGTACTCAATGTGTTGACTGAATGAATTTCGTGCTTAATGTGTTGATCATTGTTTAAAGAAATGGAAAATTTATCACGTGATCTTTGAGGGTCTTAGTGCTGAATATCGAGGTCATGTTGAGACTACGCACCTGGAAGGTTTGGGATGTTTATTCACTGAGAGTCCTGCTGAAATTTGGGATTTTTTTAAATACTTGGCTCATGATATGTGGGAGTATAACAATGTTAGAGAGATCTTAAGTTACCCAATTCCCGACCCTTACATGATGCATTCTACATCTTTAGATGAGAGTTAGTTTGTAGGTATATCTTATGAGAATTCTCGCATTCTATGTGCTCCTGTTTCATGTGATGATTGTGATTCCTTTGACCATGATGTTAATACTTGTCCATTGCTTGGTAGAACATGCAGATTAGAGGCATTGGCTGCCTTTAATAGGGAGATTTACTTGTAAAATTTACTTAAGACTGGCCTTAGGTCTTGGGATGACTTCGATATTAGGGGTGAGGCATCGGTTCTTTTAAAGCGTGATTATTATGATGATATGCCTTGTGATGACCTCGAGGTTTTGAGTGATCCCTTATCTCCTTTAGTAGTTGCACCCTCCTTAGATTTTGGCACAGTTAGTGACCAACTTGAGGGAAGTCTGATCGCTCACAACTCGTCTCTTCCTTTGGCTCCCTTAGAAGAGCTCGAGGAGGGAGATGGATTTGAGATTGACGCTAGTTTTGATAATCAGTGCAGCCTATTAGTTGAATTAGAGAATACTTTTTCTGATGCGCATTCTCTTGGTGAGCCTTTTGCTTTGGATTTTAGTGAGGTTTCACCTCACATGGAGCTTGACGATCTCATTTCTATTGAATCTTCCCCTGATTTAGCTCTCACTCCTCCTATTTCACCTGTTTCTTCTCCCCTCCCTATTTTTCTTGCTTCTTTAGACCCTCCTGAGTCTGATTTTGTAGAGTCTAAGACTCCTGCGATTGGTAGTCCTTGTTTACATCAGACTCTTGATGATAGTGACATAGAGAGACTTGAGGATCACTTTGAGGTGAAGGACTTGACTTTAGGCTATGCTATGGGCTTTGATTTTTCACATGTCACTTGATTGGCCTTGTTTTGGTTCTCTCCCCTCCCCCTTTAGATGATGGACTTTATTTTGGTCATTCAGACTACTCTCGATGGTCTATGCATTCATACAGTGACATCATTGTTAGACCACTGACTGTGCATCTGATGTTGCACATACACATTTCTCGTTTGATTGGGGTGAGAGATTTGATTATTTCAAGGGAGCCTTAAGTTGCATTGCATGCATGCACTTTATTTGGGTTCCACCTCCTGTTTCTGACTACTTTCATTTCTATGAGGATTGTGCCCGATTGTTTGATAAAACTACTTTAAGCTTTGGGGGGTTTTGATGAGTAGCAGCTTATGACGTGATGGAGCAAATGATACTCCATGGTCCTTCTCAACATCATCTGAGTGAGGCTTTAGTTTGGGTACAATAAGTACCCAACCTAGTATGATCATTCCAACGCTTCCCTATTCTTCCTTTTTCATTTCTTTTCTTTTTTTTTTCGTACATAGTTGTGGATATTTAGGACTGTGATTGTATGGGTGATCGATTTTGAGGAGAAATTTAGGATTTGTCGAGCCGAGTTGGCTATGATCACCCTTGGTTATGTCATGGTATATTTTGTTTTGTAAATACTTATTAGTTGTGGATATCTAGGATTGTGAAAAGTTGTGGATATTTAGGATTGTAATTATGATTGTGTTATGCGATTTAGGATTGTGATTATGATTGTGTTATGCGAGTTTTGTTTAATTTTTATTAGCTTCTTGTTTATTTTGGTTATTTTTATTTTTAGTATGTTTTAGGTATGTGTGTTTTGTTTCCTTAGTTTTGTGAGTTTTGTCTTTGTTTGGTTTTGTTTTTGTTCAATATTTTGGGGTTTTGTTTGAGTTATGTCTGTTTTATTTTCTTTTTGGTGTCTTAATGGTTTTGTTTTTGCTTTGTATTTTGTTATTCTTTTCTTTTGAGTCTTATTTTGGTTTAGGATTACTTTTCTTGTCTTTTTTTTTTTTTTGGTGGTTCCTTTTTTTTGTTGGTATTTTAGGGTTTTTTTAAGGATGTTTTAGTTGTGGTTTGTGTATTGATGGTATGTTTTTGTAAATATGTGACTAGTGCTTTCTTTTTGTTCTGTTGGTTTCATATTTTGTTTTTCTTTTGTGTCTTCTTTTGTTTTAGGTTTCTTTTGTTTAGGTTTGTATTTGTAGCTCCTTGGTTTTGGTTTTTGTTCTGCTTTCTTTTGTGATTTTGGTTTTTGATTTTTGTGATTATGTATGTTTGGTTCTGTTTGGTTTTGGTTGTGGTTTTGATTTTGATTTTGGTGATTTAGTTTTTGGTTGTGTTTTTTATTTTTGTAGTGTCCTAGTTTGTATATACCTTTGAATTTGTGGTGGTTTCCTAGTTGTATAGTTTATGTGATTATTTTTTGGCACCTTAGTTCCTACAATGAGAACATTGTGGAGTTTTGGTGCAGGAGGTAAGGTGCCCATTTGTACATATTTTTCAAAAATTTTAAAAAAATTCAAAAAAAATTTCTTTTTCTTTTGGGATTTGTGTGATTTCTTTGGCGATTGTGATCCCATGTGATAAGTTCGTTGAATTATATATAAATAGAGTTTGCATGATGAGATGTCTAGTTAAGGATGTACATTTGATTTTTCATAATAACCTCGTCTTGTGTGGGTGACTTTGTGCTACCTTGCTCACTTTATCGTCAATTTTTAGGGTCTTTTTGTTAAGTTGGCATGAGAACTTTTTGTTTATCGAAATTTCCTTCTATGCTCTTGGAAATTGAAAAAAAAAAAAGCTGAAAAATGGAAAAAAACTGTGCAAGAAAGTGAATAAAAAATCGAGCACCAATGTTCCTAGCCACTATCTTTATTTTATATCTTTAATTAACTTGAATATGTGCTATTTTACTTGATTTGACATATGTTCCGGCAATGAAATAATTGCTTTGCACAATTGAATAAAACACCCCTTTCTAAGGATGACCCGATTATTTGTAATTCAAGTAGGGCGTGTGCATTATTATTTTTGAAACAGAAAAGAAAAAAAAGAGGAAAAATGGAGTAAAGAAGGCAATTAAGCAAGAAAACGGAAATTGTGTCGATGTTAACAACTTGACTCATAATGATTGATACACATTTGCACATGTACGAAGGTGCGCATATCATTGCATACTGTGTGTGGGGAGTCGGGATGCTTTCTTTGACTTAGTCATCATTTGATTGTTCATTTTATTTGCGTACACTTGTGTGACTTGGTTATTAGGCTGATGCAGTTGCCTAGATTGTATATATAATTTCCCAACAACTTGTATATGTGTTCATATTTTGAAAAAACCCAACAAGATTTTCCTTTGTTTTTGAAAAAATTTTGTGGGTATTTCACTTTAAAACCCTCACGAGATCTCACTCGTCCACTTGGGAAACCGAGGGGTTTAAAGGACCTGTTGCATTTGCTAAATGCAACTATGATTCCTACAACAGTGAGTTCGGATTTTCTTTTTCATATTTTCTATTTCTTGTTAGGTAGTTTAGTTGTTTTACTCGAGGATGAGCAAAATCTTGGTGTAGGGGTATTTGTTTACACCAAAAATACAATATTTTTATAGCACCGTTATGCCTAATTTATGCTCGGAATAATTATTATATTTAGATTTTTTATTTGATTTTGTTTTATTTTTGTAGGTGTTGCAAATCAAAAAACATAAAGAAATTGTTGGAAAATAAAAATTCGGGCCATGAAATAAGGATTGAAGCAACAGCTCAAGAATCAGCTCAACCACTTTCATCAATCAATGAAAAGGAAGGGAAAAAAAAGGGAAATTAAATTTATATCCAGCCCCATGCACGCCTCACGTGCTTCCTTAACCCCCCATTTCTCCTTCTCTCTCCTCTTACGGCTCTCACTCAACCCAGAAAAACCTCGATACAACCCCCATTCGTCTCTCTCTTCGCGAAGCCAGACCCCCCATCTCTTGGTCTCTCTCTACTTTCATCCACCATTCTCCAACACCACAATCATCCTCATCCTTTTCTACATGTTCATTCGCATACCAGCGCATCATCGTCAGCACCGTCCACGTTAAGGGTGAGATCGATGACCAAGATGAAGCTGGCTCAAGTATAAATCAAGGATGTGGTGCATTCAAGTAGTTATCTAGGTTTTATTTTAAGTCTTTGAGGTTTTAATTTAGGGTTTGAGGTAGTTTCGATTTCAGTTTTAGAGGGTTTGATTTCAATTTATCTCTATTTTTGAATTCTAGGATTTAGTTCTTATTTTTCAGATTTAATTTCAGAGTTCATATTAGTTTTAGGATTCATATTTGAGGGATTTTAGGGCTCTATTGTTCTGATTTAATTTCAATTTCTAGCCAATTTGTTAGGGTTCAATTTAGAAGTTAAGCTTTCGATTTCAGAATTGCCACTTCGAATTTTAGTTTTATCTCTAGCTTGCAATTTTAAATATTTGAAGGTTGAAATTGTTCTGTTTTTGAGTTGAAGCGTGTAAATTCTGGGTTCAATTCATTTGTAATGAGTCGAAATTGGTAATTATCGACTCTGAATTTGCTGAATGATGCTGCAAAATCCGAAAATCCCCCTCTCCATGGCTATTCTGATTTCTAATTTCTGAGTTCAATTTCTTGGGCTACCCTATTCTTTGGTTGCTCTATTCTGATTTCCAGGTTTTGGATTTGTTCAATGGTGGTTCGATCATTGTTCTGTTTGCTTGGTTAATGTAATGATGGTTGTCTAAATGAAGTTGTAGATAATCAAAGGTGTAAGGAGGTAGGGATGTCGTGCCCTTGTTCTTCTAATTCTTCTTCTCTTTCAGTTCTTGATTTTTTTCCCCATGTTTACGTTTAGTTTTCTATGTGGTTGAATACCAAGTTTGAGTATGTTATTTCTTGGTTTTGATTTTGACTTAGTTCTTAGTTTATTTGCTGTATTTCTTTCCCTTAATGTTTTACCTTTTATTTGCTTTAGTGTTATTGATATGGTGTAGTCCATTTCTTAAGTTTAGTCATGTGTAACTTAATGAGATTGATTCATCACTTGACTTAGATTAGTAGTTAAATTTTGCCTGTTTCAGTATTTAGGATAGTTTAATTATGTTTATGATAATTTAGTTGACCATGGTCTAATCCTATCTTCGTCCCTGTGGAGACGACCCTCAAGTACTACGCCGAAAGTCGTACGCTTGCGGCATATATTTTTCACTCAAAATTCTCATACAATACATAAGACTAATTGTAGACTAGCGAGTCTAAGGTGTCGAGCATACGAGAAATAATAGTGATTTTTTTAATTTAACTTTTTGAATTATTTAGAATGGTTCAGGTCAGGAGTTCATTTATCAATAGGATCAAAAGAAAAAAAAAAAGAAAAGCAAATGAATTAAAAAAGTAGAGAGAAATCAAATAACAAAAAGATCTAGGATTTCGCATTTCACCAATAACAACAATATTGAACTACTAACTTAAATGGGGGTTCAATTTCTCTCTTGTTCAACCCTAACTACAAGTATTAAGTCATAAATTAGAAAGATAATTATAATTGTCAAATGATATTATTCATCTAGCAGTTTAGCATAAATCATTTATTTTAGACATAATTCATCTAATTTCTAGCATAAATTATTCAATTTCAACAATTATCATTTTGGGCCCAATTGCATAACATCATATTAATCTACAAGGCCTAATATATATTTAAGATAGCAAATTAAACTATTATAATCAAGATGAATAAACAATAGTAATAGGTTACATGAATAAGTTAAGATCATGTATAAACTCAAAATTATGCAACGTAAGAGACAAATATAACGCCAAAAGAACTCAGTAAATCAATATTGTTAATCAACGATCCATCTTAATCTTATATGAGTATTTTAACCAACCATAGTTAGTGAAAACACCATTAAAGTTGGTCCAACCATGCTCTCCATATTGGTATATTGCATTTCCTATATCCAAACTTGGATACTCAATTACACAAAACTATAGAATTAACTCTAAACTCTCGAATTTGGCTCGCAAATGAGGTGCGAAGATAAGAAAAAAATAGCTAACAAAGCTTATTTCTTCTAAACTCCTCAACGTAAATGGTTGTCTTACAAAGACTCTAAAAAAATTAAAAGATGAAAGATGAGGGAATGGAAGAATGCTTGAATGCTTGGATTAGTGGGTGAATAGATCCAACATTGATCCCTTTTTATAGTGAAAATTCCACCTCTCTTGGAGCCCAAAAATTAATGAAAAATTAATTTCAATTAATTCTTGACTATCATATTAATTAAGAAAAGACTAGTTTTAAGTTAAGAATTAATATTAATTAATTGGCTCTGACTAGGTCATTTTGAACTTGCTTACAAAAGCTAAAACTTCGCTGCTTAGAGTTGATTGCTGACTTGGGCCACGAATAGTTACAAGAGAGCAGGCCTGGAGTGAGAAAGGACTGGAAAATGAGCATACGGGTAAGTGGGCTGCGGGTAGCAAGGCGCTTGGGCTAGACCGGGCTTATGGGTTGCAGAACAGGCCCAGGCGGAGGGAAGGGAGAGAAGCTGGGACTGAGAGAGCCGAATTGGGCCGCAGCTGCTAAACCGGCCCAACCAGAGTTAGAAAGAGGGAGACAGGAGGGCGCTCGATTGCAAGCGGCTGCTGGGTGGTGGAGCAGTAATCCAGTGCTGATGGAGTGAGAGAAGGAGAATGTTGGCTGATCAAATGGGCTGGGCCGCACTAAAAAGAAAGACAGAGAAGGAGATGGGCATGCGCTAGACTGAATGAGAGAACATGATGCTGGGCCAAAATGCGCTGGTGCAAATGGCCTACAAATCGGGCTTCGATTGATCCGCATCAAAGTACTTGATCTTGTTCCCAAATTCGGATGTAATTTTTGTACCTGAAAATCATATGAAATATGCTTTATCTACTTATAAAAATATATTTCAAAGACTTAAAAATTGGTAGAATGAAAGACAAAATTCCAAATCAAATATGAATTATCAGCAGTCGGTCCGAAAGAAGCAGCAAACGTAGCCATAGCGGGAAAGTATAGTGGCAAGTAAGGGGCCGCATGACCTGAATGAAAGCACAATTGGCAAACAACTCCCCGGGGGAAGGAGGGACACGTCAGCACATATAGTGGGAAAAAAGGAGGACGAAAAGCCGAAGTAGAGAAAGAAGCTAAGGCAACGCTATGACTATGAAAAGGAGATATACTTGATGCAGGTGTACTCTAGTCCTCAGGAAAATGGTGTAGCTGCTTTGATTGCTACCGCTATCCGGTCAACGACCATGACCTCCGCCATGACCACGGCTGTTACGCCCACCTCGTTAATTATTACCACGACCTCTCCAGTTGGTGTTGTGGTTTCCACCAGTGGAAGATGCATGATTGGAAGAGCCACTAGAGCGGGAGTTTGAAGGAGTGGTAGTGACAGTGGCAAAAGCCTGATGGGGGTGGTAATGGATGACGCACACTCACGAATACGCAAAACTCGTGGGTTTTCTGTTTCTTAAGATTAGCGAGCATCTGTTTTAACTCCATTTTCTTAGCTAAACTAGCAGTAGAAAATGCTTATGTAGATGATCCCATATTTGATACGAATTATTTATATCACGAACTTCAACCAGAAGATCACCATAAATTGTAGCAAACAAACAGGAACTAAGCATTTGATCCGCACGTAACCACTGGGGGTATAGGGGATTGACTACCCGACGACCAGTGGAATCAAGGATGGTATAGGATGGAGGCAGTAGAGAACCATCAACCAGGCCAAGAAGATTGTAAGAGATTAAAAAGGCGGTGAGACGCGTGCGCCAGTTGAGGTAATATTCAATCTTCGCAAGAGAAACATGAACAATACTTGTAATGTTCACGGAAATAGGAAAAGCTGGGACCCGGAGGGCTGTCCAAATTGCAAATGCTGAAGACCCGCCAAAACTTGATCAAGCAAGGAGTGCGAAACGGGTTGCCCATGACCAAGCAACCTGGTTGAACCACCAGAGAATGCACTGGCCAGAAATTGCACGGGGGGCCAGAAAATGCGCTGGTTAGGATTGGATCAGGCAGCGGTGGGTGCTGATGTCAACCGGCGCCAATGTCAAACGAGGATGCACCAAAGAAAAGGGCGTCAGTCGAAGCAAAGGGCGCCGGAAAACTAGGCGAGGGCAACCGTGAAAACGCAACAGACAAGGACGATGAAGGATGACAGAAAGGGAAGGTCGCCGGGCGACGATGGTGGCATAGACAGCAGTGTCGGCAAGCAAGTAAGGCTCACCGAAACCCTAGCGCCGACGAACGGAGGGCGAGTGGTGCTGGGAACCGTGAGTTCGGCGGAGGAACAAGAATCCTTAAGGCCGAAACTAGACGAAGGCGGCGAGCGTGGCTGAGTCGACATGGTTGCCGGCGGCGGCTGGAGGATTTAGACGAGATTCTGGGGCTGGGGTTAACGAACGAAGTAGCTTGCTGCTGAAACCAAGTGAACAGGCGACAAGGGCATGAACAAGACTGGAAAAAAAAAGGAAAAAAAAAATACAAAAAGATAGTTAGTAGCTCTGATACCACGAGAAAGTGTTTGACTGTATAATTTTCTCTGCTGAATTGAGAGCCTCGAGTCTCTATATATATTCATAAATCGATACAATAAAAAGATTACATATATTTTCATTCCTAATATATCCACCAGGCTGTTGGTTAGGTGAATTCCAAAAAGTCTAGTTTCAAGGGGCTATTAGCGAGCCTTTTACTTAACAAGATGCAAGGCAAATCCCTAAAGCAATACGGTTGGGTCATTTGTGACCCACGTCAAATGAAATGAAACTCATCGTCTATTCTTTTATAAATCTTAGCAAATAGTATATGTTCTTTTCGTTAGGAAATAAGGGTTGATAAATGGGATAAGTTGGTTAAGATTGATAGAAGTAGGTTGAAGTTGGTAGAAGTACATTGAAGTTGATTGAAGTTGATTGAATTTAAAAGAAGTTCGTATGTTTTTTTTTTTTGAGTATGATGGGTAGAAGTTAGTTAATGTAAAAAAGCATGAATAATTTTTTTTAGTTTAGTTTTTGTCATAATATTTCTCAAAATTTAAATAGTAACTAAACTTTGGCAAATTTACAGATTGCATTTGTTTTAATAATTTAATAATTGTTGTAAATACTAATACGCTAACAACTTTTAAATTATTTATGACCTTTTGCATCAAAAAAATTATTTTATGACATTTTTTAATGCATAGATTGAAGGAATTTTTATACGTATAATTTTTACATAATAATTTACAAATTACTACTTCAATACACCAACTCCAAAAAAAATTACTACAGGGTATATTTTTTGGTTAAAAGCATAATTAATTTTCACATGATAATTTACAAATTGTGAAAATTTTGTTGTAGATGGATTGAAATTTGTTGAAGTAGGTTGCAGTAGGTTGAAATTAGTTGAATTAAGTTAATTGAAGTTGGAATTTTTTTCATTAGAGTTGGTAGAAATGAGTTAAACTTGATTGATGCTGAAAAAATGAAATATAGCAACGAAAATAAGAAGCGCGTAGTAGAGAAGTTTATGGGAATGCGTGTTAGCATCAAGAATGTTGCCCGCTATGGCGGTATAGCCTCCTCACAATTCACAAACACAGAAAAATCATGCACGTGGTCACAACGCACAAGTGGAGCCATCCCCCAAGCCAGGGTATAAAGAGAGATATTCCTTTAGGAATTTTGGATTTTGATAGGAACCTTCAAGGATTTGTTTCAGGAATTTCGTCCGTCCTTCCGATTTCACTGTCAAATTAAAATCACCGTAACTTATTAACAAGCTTTAATCTTTGAATCATCATCCTTAAAAGTCCATCTTATCGTACCATAATAGTGAGACAATCTTCACCCAAGCCACCTAGCTCTTCCCACAAGGTTTTTGAGATTGAACCTTTCAAGGTACAAATAGATGCTGACTCAAATAAATCCTTTTTGAACAAGTTTCAATTAACTCAACCAGTAAAATTTTTGTACGTTATAACAAGCTATCGGATTGAAATCCTACCTACCTACAACCTGGTCGCAAGCTCCCCATTGCTGTTAAACACATATTTGTATACTGAATATAGAAATAGATAAATTCCACAAAGCAAGGATCAAGTCTAATCTGGAAAGGTTTTGGACCAAGGTATCTCAAATCTGGTCTAGGGCTCATTTACTGCAACTCTCTACAGGGCCCTAATGTTCTTCTATCCTCTGGTTTCCCCATCAGAACTTATGATTGACAGCAGGGGTCATTCACATGTAGTAATCTTGCAATCCCATTTTGGCATAATTGATGTAATCTAGTTACTTCCAAATACCAAGAGAGGTCGCATGTGGGACAGCTATGCCATATGCTCAAGCACAACGAAATCAGCTCAGCAACCTTGCAGACCTTCAGGAAGTTGAAAATGACAAGCAGTTCACCAGATCTTGCTCTTTATCCAGAAAAGTACCACAACAACTCCAATCACAATGGCAACAGGAGCCCATTTCCGAATTAGGGCCTGTGTATCATATGAGAAGATCAATTCCATGCAAACTTTAGAGAAAGTGATATCAATGATCTTCTGTTAACGAAAATAGCAATAAAAATAATTGTTCTCCGCATTTCATTTTGGTACCAAGGGGTTACTAGTACAATATTACACCATTGTCTAACTTAAGACCCAGAAGGGCAGTAGGCCTGCATTTTACTGGTGACTAACCTGTCGATTCAAGTCTCTTGCCTTGTCAGCGTAAATGCGAGATTCAGACGTCAATCGACTAGACATTTGGCTAACCTCTGCAACAAGATCGGAACGAGGGGAAAAAGGTCAGGAACATAGGTAAATGTCCGAGAGCAAGAACCCAAGGAAAAATGTAGCAGAGGTATCAGAAAACAGATGGAAAAAAACAAAGAAAGCAAAGAAGGATGGCACATGAGATCTGAGCAAAAAGTGCAACTACCCACATTACTATGGTAGCAAAGCCATAACTAAATTCTTGAAGCTGCGTTCACTTTGTTTACTTGCCCTACTTACAGAACTATCTATTTCAGAATTTGACAGAGATGAATCCCTTGTTTATTCTAATCTCATAAAGACTAAGGGCAATAGCAAAGTTAAATAACATTACCAAACCCAATCATGCATTTATCCAGTTGGAACATCATATAATATTTAACAGACCAAATCAAAATCTTCGGTTGGAACATCATACAAGATTTAACAGACCCAATCAAAATCTTCAGTGCCAGTGCAACTTGCACTCTTGAAGCTTAGCTCTTTCCTCTTCATTAAACAAATGATATATCAAAACTATGCAGGTGACAAGCAGGCCAGTTCAAATGCTACTTATGCCACAGCAAGCGTCCATTCACATGCATTTTTTATCTCTGAAGATTACAAAGGTAAAACCTGAAATATTACACAGTGCTCCATCTCCATATCGCCACGTTACCTACAGTGGAGAATAACGTATAGGATCCAATATGGTGGCCCACCATCACCACTATCCTTTTGTAGCATCAACAATGCACATTCATCATGACATTCTCAATGTGCTTTGGCTCAAATACTCTTCTGCCGGGCAAGCAGGCAACAGCCTTTGCAACACTATCAGACGAGAGTGACATCTTTGTCAACAGAACATAGCAACCAATCAAACACCCCTTCACATCAATAAAATGTCACATTCAAGCAGAACAGAAGCACATGCAACTGAGCAATAAAGAACTGCAAAATCATGTGGCAAAGCATAAACAATCACCCAAGTAATCCACCATCTTCAAAGCCCGAACCAAATTTTCTCTTAGTCCATAAAAAATACTTGGTTTAAGAAACTGTGTCATTGGAAAATCAATCACATATTGTGTTCCTCTCCCACAACGATCCCTTCCCTCTTCCACGCTTTGGGAGGTCAGCTGTTTAGTCATCACAACACCCACCCAAAATGGATCTTATTGGACCAAATTTAGCAAATTAGAATCTAAACAGCCTTAACCTAGCAAGCAGATTTAGCGGAAGTACAAAATTCAGAAAGAAACAAATTAATATCAGTTCTATGGAAGTCAAACCAACAGGAATTGTCCTACCAAGAATTAAGATAAAAATGTTTCGAGACCAAAATGGGACATCTACAGCTATCAATAGAAAAGGAAGGACAGATTCCTTGAGGAAGAGCACAAGAACTGGGCCACAAAACAGCCATTTGTAAGTGAAACTCGACAAGTCCAGCCTTACTTTGCAAATTACAAACAGAAAAAATCTTACCGCCTTATTTCCTGATTTCTTAGGGTGTATATGTGGGAAGAAGATGCATCTTAAGATTGATCTACAGATGATTGTTGGCCAACTTGGCTGCTTCCTATCATTAAGAAGTCCGTAATCCGTTATTTTAAAGGGATCTAACCAGTAAAAGCCATTTAGAGAAAATCATGAGACTTTCGTTGGAATCGCGAAGATACTGGTAATGGTCTCCATTAGGTCAAATAGGATAAGCTTTGTCGTCCTAGGCAAAAGGGAGGGCTTGGCATAAGACCTCTTTGTGAGATGAATGAAGCTTTGAGACCACATGGCTTTGGAGGTTTGCAAAGGACGGTGCTCTGTGGAAAAAGGTGATGAGATTTGAAAGCAAACTACAGGGTTGATGATTTAGGATGGTGAAGCAAGAAGAATTTACCCCATAAGGTAGGTTGCTAGAAATCTATCTTAACATGTCCGGGGCACTTTAAATCGTTAGTGTATTTTGATTAAGAATGGACCAAGGGTGTTATTTTCGCATGATGTCTAGTGAAGAGATCGACCACTTAAACCTCAATTTCTAAACCTTTTTAGGATGGCTTGTTTAAAAGAGGTACCGGTACAACTAGTATCATGGAATGGTGACATTAGCTATTGGAATTTGACTTTTGTGAGTACCCTGACAGAGGATAGCATTTGTTGGCTTTACTTGCTTACATGGTTGTTTTGCCTCATGATAACAATGTGATTGTTTGGCATGATGACTTCAAGGAGTCTTTTAACGTAAGAGTTTTTGTATCATCCATTTTGAAGGCTTGAATGGCCTTGATTTTCCTTCCAAGTCTATTTGGAAATCTAAAACTCACACAAAAGCTTGCTTCTTTGATTGGGTGGCCACCAAGGTAAAGATTTCTACATAGAGCATACTCAAAGGAAGTTTTAGCTCTGTTTCGAGGGCGCAGAATATGTGGATCATCTCCTAGTGCATTGCAGTCGGTTTCTTCACTTCTACATTTATCTCTCTGTGAAGCGGCTTAGCTAGGCCCAACCATCCAATGTCAAAGACCTGTTGGTGGCTTGAAGGAGAATGATGAACAAGAGTTGGATTTATGGAGTTTGGAAAATGATTCCCTTGGCTATTTAGTGGACTCGTTAAGGAGAGAAACCAATGGATTTTTTAGGACAAACTTGTGTCCTTTCAAGAATTCAAGATTACTTGCTGACAATGTTGTATAGTTGGAATGTTTGTGCTTAATGGTGAAAGAAAGTCGAATTTTTTGGATTTTGTAAGTTATATTATGGATGAGAGCGTGAAGGCATAATGTGTTTATATTGGCCTCTTTTGTACATATGTGACATCCCATGGTGTCTTCTTCATACTTGTTCTTCACTACTCATTTTTCAACAACAAAAAAATAATAATACTAGCTATTGTAACCAGTAAAAGCAATTATAAACATGGTCCAAGAAAAATCCAATCCAACGAAACAATCTATGCAAATTACTATTGACAGTGGGGCTGAACAGACATCTTTGAACTAAGAGGCAGAGACCCACGCTACCTATTCCATCAACCCTTTTTCATCATTCCACAGACAACTATGGGAGTGATTAGCACAAGATGTTTCATATGAGGACAATAATAGCTAAACACCATGCAATTGCCCAAATAGCTTAGCTATAAAATGGGGGCTAATGCTATGTAGCCTTTGCTACGGGAAGAGGCATGACAGAACTGTCAGATCTACTCATATGAACACAAATTTGATAAAATTTCAATATTCAGAGGCTTCAAACTGTGGATTTTCAAGTCATAAACTCATAATGCATTAAAGTATCCTCTCATGCTCTTCTATTCTACCTTCTCGGTACAAGAGCTGACTGCTCCCCATCAACCAAAAATAATAATAATAATAACCACAAAATAATAAAAAGGAATAACAATAAGAAAAAAGAGCTCCAACCAGGGATAAATCATGTGTGCATCCACAAGGCAGACCTCGATCCCCCGAAGAATTCTTTGGTCAGGCATAAACTACATTTGCAAGGCAATTGCCGGACACAAAGCAGGCAAGATATTCGTGTATGTTACGAAAAGAAACTACAAAACTAAAAGGCATATCCCTGGAAAGATGTGACTTACGGTCCAATTTTTCACCAACACCAAGAACTTCCTGCACATTTCGGGTCATAATCTGGTGGACTTCATAAAGCTCATCATTCAGTTTCGCAATGTTCCTCTGGGTACGGGTGTCCTGGTACAGTTTCTTGGTTTTCTGTATGAATGTATCTTTAACGCAAAAGCAAGAAATGATCAACAGAAAGTTTTGAACCAACAAATAGCAATTTAAAAATATGGATCAGATCAAAACTTACCAAACTTAATGAACGCATAAGGTCTAGCAGCAGTTTCTATCTGATTTCCATTCACACGCTCAAATTCATTTTTCAGATCTTCCAAGTATTGAAACGCAAGCTTCTTTGGGTACGCACGATCACACATTGTCAGATAACAAACACGTCCTTCAATGATATAGCTGTGAACTCATGTTAAGGCTACAGTAGGATCTAAATGCTTTCCTGGAAGATTTTAGCTACTGTGCCAACTGCATTTTATGCAAACTCACAGCAACAAGCAGTTAAAAATTTGGAAAAATTGATACTGAAGCACTCAGAAAATAGCAAATTGTTAAGTAAGAAACACAAGTATGGCAATATCCAAAACTCTTTGTAATACTTCAGAAAATAAAGCTATACTATTATATGTCACATGATGTAATTGGCCACATGGCCAAGCAAACAGGCGCAGACATGTGTCATCTTTGTACCTAAATAAGCCAACATTGATAAATTCCCCCCATGAGTACCCACACGCCCCCCATTCAGATAGTAGATAAGCATAAGAGTAAGGCATGCAAAACAACACTAATGTTCAAAAGACAATTGAATCATTAAACTAAATGAAATCACTAGCATCGAGGACTCTAATATCGTCACTGGATGTCACAGAAGGAAGCAAACATTTTCAGCTGCTCTAACAGTAAAAAGATTTTTCTACCATTCTCATGTTCCTTTCCTTCCCCACCCCCCTCCTCTCTCTGTGGGGGGGGGGGGTTGAGGGGTCTTTGGGGGGGAGCATACTTAGTAGGCAAGGATGTTAAATTCATCCCAGCAGCGAACATAAAAACTTTCTTGTTGTCAAAACCATGCTCAGTGACAAGGTTGTTGAACCAAGAATTACCATTACTAAGAAATACATTCACACTTGTCAGATAAGGTACTTAATTCTACATTGGAACAAGCCAAAAGGGGCCCTTCTCTAGTCTAGTTAGTTCAGATCTTATAATTTCATACCTTCCTATATTTCATGTCTCATTATTGCTGAGCCCTTATTTCAGAATTCAGATTACATCAAAAAGAAAGAACCCCCCCCAAAAAAAAAAATGATTTCATTCTCCTTTATGTCAGACATTTAGAAATAGTTTTCAGAATGTACAGTTAATCATGCCTAATCAGATCCTTTAGGATACAATAAAGCCTCTACCAGCCTCACATAACATAACTACAAAATGAACATAACCAATATAAGAACATGCTATACAAAGTAGACGAAGCCCCAAGCATATATTCTTATGACTGGATATAATTATAATACTAGGGGCATTTTTGGTAATGTTGGTTCAGGTAAAGGTTAGCGGTTTGACTAGGTAAACCTACTAGTGATTATAACTTTAAGTGTTCGGCAAACATAGTATTTAAAGTAGTTGTTAGAGGTTTAGGAAGTGTTTTAGAAAAGTTACAAGAAGTAGTCTTTGAAAACCACTACCTAGTATTTTAGTGTACGAGACAAAAAAGTTTTTTCTTATGTCCTTTTATGCTATTTTTACACAAATCTGCTACTTAAATAGCTAAATTTACCAAACATTATTATTTCAAATGACTAGTTGAACATCTAACCGCTAAACACTACTGATCACATCTAATAGCTAATAAAACAGCTAACCGTTAGTGAAATAGCTAACCGCTATTAAAACAACTAATTTCACCGAACATGTCCTAGTTCTCAAAAGCAACAACTTGAATAGCTAACCATTCTTTTTTATTCCCCTGAAAATCGGCATTTCAAAAAGGATACTGAAAAACATAAGGCCCACTTTCAATCGACATTCTTGAAGCATCATTCTGACCTCTTGAAAGATTCTTGAACAAAGCTTTAATTTGTTGTTTGTAATAATCAACGTCAGGCACATCACGGCCATCATCCAGTCCCTCTGCTAAAGGAAGACCATCGGTGACACGAGCAATCATTGTCACCTTCACCATCCTTACAAAGCAGGCTTTTCACTGCAACAGAACTCAGAAAATCAAATGCAGCAAATGTAAACACTTAACAGTCATATCAGAAAGGGTTGTAAACTCTACAGCACAGTTGGTACAGAAGCCTAAAATAAAATCTACAGGATCCCCACTAATTGTCCACTCGAAATCTACCAGTTCTTAAAGAACGTAAGTTCCGCAAAACCATTCAATTTGGCACGAATTTTCAACTATAAGATCAGCAGATGCAAGCTACCAACTATGATGAACTCCTGATTTGTATTTCACAACAGCATCTATGAACCACGATTAACAATTGAACAAGCATTATGCGAGACATTATGGGCCAATTATCTGTACAAGCGATGAACATTTGTATCCAAAAATGCCGCATCAGTGTCACTTCCATTGTTTCTAAACCAACACTTCTAGCTTTAACTATTATCCAATAAACGATCATAAAAAATATTCAAAATGAACTCTTAAAATCGAATCCAAACTTTGAACAAGAACAAACCCTAATTTAAATTCAGGCTAATTCGTAAAATCCCGCATCAACCACCAAAAACAAGCATCCAAGAACAACTTGGCAATGGCATACCAGAAAACCCTGAATCTTACAACACAAATGAACTTTGAAATCAACCAAACAACCGTCACAGCACCTGCACTCGAAAATGAATGCGAAAAATGGAAGACATATGAACAGAATTGGGAATTAGAGATCAAATCGCACCTATATGGATCACGCCGAGGCTCAGGAGGAGGGGAGCACCGATGGCGGAAGGCGGTGGCCGGGGCCGCGAAGAGAGGTGGTGAAAGGCGAGTCAGAGAGCAGGGCCGCCTATGCCGCCTGCCGCGTGAAATCAGACGGTTAATCACGCAGGTGTAAGAATGTAAACCAAAAATTTTTTAAAAATAAAAATAAACGTAATCTAGCATACTTTTCACACTTCCTCATGCTCACATTTTCTATGAAAGTATAATAATGATGCTTTTTGGTTTAGCAATACATATGGAGATAACTATTAGGTAATGTTTGATGGCATATAAACAATCTATTGATGCATGTAAATTTATTATTGTGTCTTCATTATCTTGTTTGATTGTAAGTCAGTGTTATAAGTAACAATTATCTTATAATCCTGATTACATTATATTTAACCAAATATCACATTAATGTCACACTTTGATTAATTATCGATCATTCGTAAATTAAGAAGTTATTTTAAAATAAGCTATTAGTCACTCCTAATGCATCCAAAAAGTCATTACTTAATATATTTGTATGTCATATGGTTTTTATGAGATGATTTTCACCTTAAAAGTTCGTGTTAAGGTTTGGGAAATTAGTATTTAATTTTGTTAATATAATCAATAAATGGTGGAGTGTGTCTTACACGAAGATGTACATTGAAAGAATTCATCATTTATGAACCTTCAGAAACTCAATTTCAGTATCCAAAGGATCAACAATCATAAATAAATAAATGGTGGAGCTTACACATATGGATGAGGTGTAGAATTAAGGTGGATCTCGAGGTCTCATGGTTAGTTTGATACGGAGATACTTTACTAAAGTTCGGTTAGTTTGAAAAAAATTGATAAAAAGAAATCCATCTTGTATATTTTGTTTCAATAATATGGATTATGATAATTATACAAAATGATACATTTTCCAAAGGAGATGGATTAAATAAAAAGAATATTCTTGGTTATGTCTTTATTCTAATTAAAGAACAATAATAGGATCGTAAAGCTAATTACATTATTGGGGCCAAAAGAAAAATGCCATAAATAAAAGGATGGAAAAGTTAAAAATTTTAATTTTGTTTGGTTAATTTTTGAAATTCTTAAATCAAATTGTGATTATATGAGCATGTTTCATAGTAAACACATCAATGATGAAGTTCATCATCGTGTATCTTGCGAGAGTTTGGGTACATGTGAATAAGAAAATTATCACTAGTTAAATGCTTTGTTTTTTTGGGGGGCCGGGGGGGTTTGGGGGCGGGGGGACAGCGGGGATACAATGAGGGATCCACAAGTACATTTGGTACCTACACTTTCATGCAGAGTATGGCATTAGGATCATCATCGGACAATTTTTGTGAAAAAAGTCAACACGCATTTGTCAGTAAGTGTTTTGTTGCCTATCGCATGTATGAAAAGAACTGCAAGCATTTGTTCCTATATATCACCTAGGGATCTATTATGGTTAGATATGACAGTTTAGGCAAGCAGGTTAAATACAGATTGAATTTATTCGAATTTGGATAAAATACGAATTGGATATATTTCGGATTCGGATAAAATAGGGGCGGATGTATTTCAGTTTTACAGGTTTTGGATCAACTCAACGGGTTTAGAGCGCCTTTTTTGTGAGTTATTTTTCTTTTTTCAAAATAAAAAATTATGCATATTCATTACTCAAAATTGTTAGTATTTGATAAAAAGAAATAATAATTGTAATTTATCAAAATAATATTAAAATGTTCAAACTTTTTATTATAATATATGAACATCTTGTATAGACAGACAAAGAATCAAGCCACACTTAGTTTTGGATAGATCGACCTGTACATTCAATAGCGGGTCGATTATTTATGGGACAGCTCGTTTAGAGCATTTAAACGGGTTGTAGCAGTTTGACCGCTAATAACCTATTTAATAATTTAATATTTTTATTAACTAATTTATTAATGTCCAATTAGGTAAAACTTTATTAATGAGTTGACCCCAATACGAATACGGTTAGCCATTTTTCTACCACTATATCATAGTTCAAGATTAGTTGGAACGAAAACAAAATAAAATTGAATAAAAGAAGTAAAAGATATTATCTTGCAGTTATAATATCAAAATTTTAAATTATTACAAATAAATTAATTTAAAAAATAATTAGACATATTTGTTTAACTAAAGTATATAACAGTATGACTTTACATCTTTAATACTTGTCTTCCTTTAAATTAACTTTTTTTAGACATTAGATAGTTATTTCATGCAATTTTATACCCATTTTTAATGTTTTTTCATTTAAAAGTTGTGCACGATATTATTTTCAGAGAATGGAGAAGAAAAAAAAAAGGCTATTTATTGTTTAATTTGTAAATAGATGTAATCGTTATATAATATCTTTTTAAAGTATTCGATAAAAATGACTAACTATTATTATTAAGAGGGATAAATTAAAGATTAATTAAAAAAAGGATATAATGTTCTGGTCAAGCAGGCGGGTTCGGGTTCGGGTCGGATTTGACCCGCTAATTTGTGGGTTTTTCGGATTCGGTTTATTTCAAGTTCGGGTCGAGAAAATCGTGTTCGAAACCCAAAATTTTCGAATAGGTTCGGGTCGGATTTTCAGATCGAGTCTATTTTTGCCAGGTCCAATTATGGTAACCTTCAAATTTTAATTCCATATGAAAAAGGGAGATTTGCATGTGCCTCACCAAATTTGAACTTGTCTAAATTACCCAATTTCCTCCCTCCTGTGGGCCTAGTAAACCTCTATGTATAGATCAAATAAAAAAACGAAAAGGTCAGTTGTCATATAAAAATCTATGATCATTTTTTGTTTTTGAGGATAATAGCAAAATAACAAAATTCTAAGTGAATTTTTAATAAAAACGAACCAATGAAACTAAACATATCCTCTCCTTTTTTTTTTTAAAAGAAATGTAAGAAGTATAATCTAGAAAGTCCTTCTCTCAAGGGCTCTTCCTAAATTATCCTCAAATTGGATACAACTAAGATCCCTACGAGGAACCACATCCCACACACTTGTAGTGGAATGAAGTGATAATCCAAATTTAGCAACCCAATCGATTGCAGTATTACCATGCCTAAAAATATGATTGATAATAACATTGTTAAACCTAGATAAGTAAGTAGTGATATCTTGAAAAAGCACTTGAATTTCCCATGGAATTTGAAATTCTCCTTTCATTGCTTGAATGAGAATATTGTTGTCTCCTTTAATATGAACATTAGTAAATCCTGCTTGCACAACTGCTTTAATCTGAGTGCGCATGATGTTGCTTCTACTACTAATCTTGAAGCTGCTCACACGTTGAATGTTGCAGCATGCACGGATGAGAACTTTTGGATTCGTCAAAATTGATTTTGATGAATCATCCTTGAGGCTTCCTCCATATTATCCACCTTGTCTGCTTACGTCTACCGGGTGATGAATGTAAAATATGAATTGATACAGTGTTTGCGTTAGTTTGTGTCTAATGCGCTATTCAACGCTTGCTCATTTCGCTCTTAAAAGGGAAATAACTGGATTGGATATTTCATTACGAAAGACTTCATTATTCCTCGTTTTCCCAAGACTCCAGATGAGTGCTACAACTCTATCCATCGGAATGGTTGGCATAGAGTGCTTTAAATTAGGAAGTCAATTTTCTGTCTTCATTTGATTATTATCTGGTAGGTCAACAGTGACCTAATTATGGCTTCTTGCTAATTGCCAAAGTAGTTGAGCATCCTGACATCCTAAAAACATATGCTCCACATCCTCAATAGCAACTTTACAGTGAGGGCAAAGTGGGCCAATATCCATACTCCTAAGAAGTAAATTTCCCCGACTAGGAAAGGATGCATGATATAATTGCCAAAGGAAGACCTTTAATATAGGTATAATGTCTAACTTCCAGATCCAGATGAATTCCTAAGATTGGGATTTTGTAGATCCAGTTCATGGGCAACCCACGCCTTTTGATTAAGGGGAAAATTCTCCACTTCTATAAAGATCCCAACAAGTAGTATCAAATATTGGGTTGGCTGGAATTGATGTTACCAAAATTGCCCAAAGGCATGGTGGAGCGACTAGTCCCTGTAATGTGAGAATGTCCCGTTCTTTAGAAGTGAGATAAATTGCGAGACTTTAAGAGAAGTACCAATGAAGGAGTTATCTAATACTCAAGCATTTGTTCCAATATCACCTAGGAGATCTATTATAGTAACCTGCAAAATTTAATTCCATATTGAAAAGGGAGATTTACACGTACCTCACCGAATTTGAACTTGTCTAAATTACCTAATTTCCTCCTTCCTGTAGGCCTAGTAAACCTCTATTTATAGATCAAACAAAAAAACGAAAGGATCATTTGTCATATAAAAATCTATGATTATTTTTTATTTTTGAGGATAATAGCAAAACAACAACTTTCTAAGTGAATTTTTAATAAAAAACGAACCAATGAAACTAAAAATATCCTCTTTTTGTTTTGTAAAGAAATGTAAGAAGTAAAATTTGGGAAGTCCTTCTCTCAATGGCTCTTCCTAAATTATCCTTAAAGAGGATACGACTAAGGTCCCTAAGAGGAACCACATCCCATACACTTGTGGAATGAAGTGATAATCCAAATTCAGTGACCCAATCGGCTGTAATATTGCCTTGCCTAAAAATATGATTGATAATAACATTGTTTAACCTAGATAAGCAAATACTGATATCCTGAAAAAGCACTTGAATTTCCCATGGAATTTGAAATTCTCCTCTCACCGCTTGGATGAGAGTATTATTGTCTCCTTCAATGCGGGCATTAGTAAATCCTGCTTGTACAACTACTTTAATCTCATTACACATGGATGTTGCTTCTGCTACTAATACTGAAGCTGCTCGTAGGTTGAATGTTGCAACCTGCATGAATCTCCCTTCCCAATTGCGAATGATGAATCCTCATGTTGCTCCTTGAGAAATTTTAGATTCGTCAAAATTAATTTTGATGAATCATCCTTGAGGCTCCCTCCATGTTATCCACCTTATCTGCTTACGGCTATTGGGTGATGAATGTGGAATGAATTGATAACGTGTTTGCGTTAGTTTGTGTCTAATGTGCCATTATACGCTTCATTTCACTCTTAAAAGGGAAATAACTGGATTGGATGTTTCATTGCGAAAGACTTCATTATTTCTCATTTTCTCAAGACTCCAGATGAGTGTTACAACTCTATCCATCTGAATGGGTGGCGTAGAGTGCTTTAAAGTAGAAAGTCAATTTTTTGTCTTCATTTGATGATTATCTGGTAGGTCAACAGCGACCTAATTATGGCTTCTTGCTAATTGCCAAAGTAGTTGACCATCCTGACATCTTAAAAACATATGCTCTGCATCCTCAATAGCAACTTTATAATGAGGGAAAAGCGGGATAATATCCATACCCCTAAGGAGTAATTTCTCCAAGTAGGAAAGGATTAATGACTTAATTACCAAAGGAAGACCTTTAATTTAAGCGTAATGTCTAACTTCTAGATCTAGATGAACTCCCAAGATTGGGATTTTTGTAGATCGAGTTCATGGGCAGGCCATGTCGCTGATTTAAGTGGAAAATTCTCCACTTCCAGAAAGACCCCGACAAGTGGTATCAAATATTGGGTTGGTTGGAATTGATGTTACCAAAATTGCCCGAAGGCATGGTGGAGTGACTAGTCCCTGTATTGTGAGAATGTCCCGTTCTTTAGAAGTGAGATAAATTGCAAGACTTTAAGAGGAGTACCAATGAAGGAGTTATCTGATACTTAAGCATTTGTTCCGATATCACCTAGGAGATCTATCATAGTAACCTACAAAATTTAATTCCATATTAAAAAGGGAGATTTACCTGTGCCTCACCGAATTTGAACTTGTCTAAATTACCGAATTTCCTCCATCCTACAGGCCTAGTAAACCTCTATTTATAGATCAAACAAAAAAACGAAAGGATCGTTTGTCATACAAAAATCTATGATTATTTTTTATTTTTGAGGATAATAGCAAAACAACAACTTTCTAAGTGAATTTTTAATAAAAAAACGAACCAACGAAACTAAAAATATCCTCTTTTTGTTTTGTAAAGAACTGTAAGAAGTAAAATTTAGGAAGTCCTTCTCTCAAATGCTCCTCCTAAATTATCCTCAAAGAGGATATGACTAAGGTCCTTACGAGGAACCACATCCCACACACTTGCGGAATGAAGTGATAATCCAAATTTAGTGACCGAATCGGCTGCACTATTGCCTTGCCTAAAAATATGATTGATAATAGCATTGTTAAACCTAGCTAGATAAGCAAGTAGTGATATCCTAAAAAAGCACTTGAATTTCCCATGGAATTTGAAATTCTCCTTTCACGACTTGGATGAGAATATTATTGTCTCCTTCAATATGGACATTAGTAAATCCTGCTTATACAACTCCTTTGATCTCATTGTGCATGGATGTTGCTTCTGCTACTAATATTGAAGTTGCTTGTAGGTTGAATGTTGCAGCTTGCATGAATCTATCTTCCTAACCGCGAATAATGAATCCTCATGCTGCTTCTTGAGAAATTTCAGATCCGTCAAAATTGATTTTGACAAATCGTCCTTGAGGCTTCCTCCATGTTATCCACCTTGTCTGCTTACGGCTACTGGGTGATGAATGTGGAATGAATTGATAAAGTGTTTGTGCTAGTTTGTCTCTAATGCGCCATTCTACGCTTCATTTTGCTCTTAAAAGGGAAATAATTGGATTGGATGTTTCATTATGAAAGACTTCATTATTTCTCATTTTCCCAAGAGTCTAGATGAGTGCTACAACTCTATCCATCAGAATTGGTGGCGTAGAGTTTTTTAAATTAGAAAGTCAATTTTCTGTCTTCATTTGGTGATTATCTGGTAGGGCAACAGTAACCTAATTATGGCTTCTTGCTCATTGCCAAAGTAGTTGACCATCCTGACATCCTAAAAACATATGCTCTACATCCTTAATAGCAACTTTATCATGAGGGCAAAGTGGGCCAATATCCATAGCCCTAAGGAGCAAATTTCCCTGAGTAGGAAAAGATGCATGACACAATTGCCAAAGGAAGACCTTCAATTTAGGCATAATGTCTAACTTCCAGATCTAGATGAACTCCCAAGATTGGGATTTTTGTAGATCCAGTTCATGGGCAACCCATGTCGCTGATTTAAGTGGAAAATTCTCCACTTCCAGAAAGATCCTGACAAGTGGTATCAAATATTGGGTTGGTTGGAATTGATGTTACCAAAATTGCCCATAGGAATGGTGGAGCGACTAGTCCTTGTATTGTGAGAATGTCCCATTCTTTAGAAGTGAGATAAATTGCAAGACTTTGAGAGAAGTACCAATGAAGGAGTTATCTGATACTCAAGCATTTGTTCCAATATCACCTAAGAAATCTATCATAGTAACCTACAAATTTTAATTCCATATTGAAAAGGGAGATTTACATGTGCCTCACCGAATTTGAACTTGTCTAAATTACCTAATTTTCTCCTTCCTATAGGCCTGGTAAACCTCTGTTTATAGATCAAATAAAAAAAACAAAAGGATCGTTTGTCATATAAAAATCTATGATTATTTTTTATTTTTGAGGATAATAGCAAAACAACAACCTTCTAAGTGAATTTTTAATTAAAAAAATGAACTAATGAAACTAAAAATATCGTCTTTTTGTTTTGTAAAGAAATGTAAGAAGTAAAATTTAGGAAGTTCTTCTCTCAAATGCTCTTCCAAAATTATCCTCAAAGAGGATACGACTAAGGTCCCTATGAGGAACCACATCCCACACACTTGTGGAATGAAGTGATAATCCAAATTCAGTGACCCAATCGGCTACAATATTGCCTTGCCCAAAAATATGATTGATAATAACATTGTTTAACCTAGATGCAAAGTAGTGATATCCTGAAAAAGCACTTGAATTTCCCATGGAATTTGAAATTCTCCTTTCACTACTTGGATGAGAATATTATTGTCTCCTTCAATATGGTCATTAGTAAATCCTGCTTGTACAACTACTTTAATCTCATTACGCATGGATGTTGCTTCTGCTACTAATACTGAAGCTGCTCGTAGGTTGAATGTTGCAGCTTGCATGAATCTCCCTTCCCAATCGCAAATGATGAATCCTCATGTTGCTCCTTGAGAAATTTCAGATCCGTCAAAATCGTCCTTGAGGCTTCCTCCATGTTATCCACCTTGTCTGCTTACGGCTACTGGGTGATGAATGTGGAATGAATTGATAAATTATTTGCGTTAATTTGCATCTAATGCGCAATTCTACGCTTCATTTCAATCTTAAAAGGGAAATAACTGGATTAGATGTTTCATTACGAAAGACTTCATTATTTCTCGTTTTCCCAGGACTGCAGCTGAGTGCTACAACTCTATCCATCTGAACGGGTGGCATAGAGTGCTTTAAATTAGAAAGTCAATTTTCAGTCTTCATTTGGAGATTATCTGGTAGGTCAATAGTGACCTAATTATGGCTTCTTACTAATTACCAACGTAGTTGACCATCCTAACATCCAAAAAACATATGCTCTACATCCTCAATAGGAACTTTATAGTGAGGGCAAAGTGGGCCAATATCCATACCCCTAAGGAGCAAATTTCCCCAAGTGAGAAAGGATGCATGACATAATTACCAAATGAACACCTTTAATTTAGGCGTAATGTCTAACTTCCAAATCCAGATGAACTCCCAAGATTTGGATTTTTGTAGATCTAGTTCATGGGTAGGCCATGTCGCTGATTTAAGTGGAAAATTCTCCAATTCCAGAAAGATCCCGACAAGTAGTAACAAATATTGGGTTGGTTGGAGTTGATGTTACCAAAATTGGCCGAAGGCATGGTGGAGTGACTAGTCCCTATAATGTGAGAATGTCCCGTTCTTTAGAAGTGACATAAATTGCAAGACTTTAAAGGAAGTACCAATGAAGGAGTTATCTGATACTTAAGCATTTGTTCCAACATCACCTAGGAGATCTATCATAGTAACCTATAAAATTTAATTCCATATTGAAAAGGGAGATCTACATGTGCCTCACCGAATTTGAACTTGTCTAAATTACCTAATTTCCTCCTTCCTGTAGGCTTAGTAAACCTCTATTTATAGATCAAACCAAAAAACGAAAGGATCATTTGTCATATAAAAATCTATGATTATTTTTTATTTTTAAGGATAATAGCAAAACAACAACTTTCTAAGTGAATTTTTTAATTAAAAAACGAACCAATGAAACTAAAAATATCCTCTTTTTGTTTTATAAAGAAATGTAAGAAGTAAAATTTAGGAAGTCCTTCTCCCAAAGGCTCTTCCTAAATTATCCTCAAAAAGGATACGACTAAGGTCCCTATGAGAAACCGCATCCCACACACTTGTGGAATGAAGTGATAATCCAAATTTAATGACCTAATCGGCTGTAGTATTGCCTTGCCTAAAAATATGATTGATAATAACATTGTTAAACCAAGCTAGATAAGCAAGTAGTGGCATCCTTAAAAAGCACTTGAATTTCCCATGGAATTTGAAATTCTCCTTTCACTACTTGGATGAGAATATTATTGTCTCCTTTAATATGGACATTAGTAAATTCTGCTTGTACAACTACTTTAATCTCATTGCGCATGGATGTTGCTTCTGCTACTAATACTAAAGCTGCTCGTAGGTTGAATGTTTCAGCCTGCGTGAATCTCCCTTCCTAATCGCAAATGATGAATCCTCATGCTGCACCTTGAGAAATTTCAGATCCGTCCAAATTGATTTTGATGAATCGTCCTTGAGGCTTCCTCCATGTTATCCAGCTTCTCTGCTTACGGCTACTAGGTGATGAATGTGGAATGAATTGATAAAGTGTTTGCGTTAGTTTGTGTCTAATGCAACGTTCTATGCTTGCTCATTTCGCTCTTAAAATGGAAATAACTAGATTAGATGTTTCATTACGAAAGACTTCATTATTTCTCGTTTTCCTAAGACTTCAGATGGGTGCTACAACTCTATCCATCTGAATGGGTGGCGTAGAGTGCTTTAAATTAGAAAGTCAATTTTCTAACTTCATTTGACGATTATCTGGTTGGTCAATGATGACCTAATTATGGCTTCTTGCTAATTGTCAAAGTTGTTGAGCATCCTGACATCCTAAAAACATATACTTTGCATCCTCAATAGCAGCTTTACTGTGCGGGTAAAGTGGGCCAATATCCACACCCCCAAGGAGCAAATTTTCCCAAGTAGGAAAGGATGCATGACATAATTGCCAAAGGAAGACCTTTAATTTAGGCGTAATGTCTAACTTCCAAATCCAGATGAACTCTCAAGATTGGGATTTTTGTAGATCTAGTTCATGGGCAGCCCACGTCGTTGATTAAGGAAAAAAATTCTCCACCTCCAGAAAGACCCTGACAAGTAGTCAAATAGCATCATATATTGGGTTGGCTGGAATTGATGTTACCAAAATTGCCTGAAGACATGGCGGAGTTACTAGTCCCTATAATGTGAGAATGTCCCCTTCTTTAGAAGGTGAGATAAATTGCAAGACTTTGAGAGAATTATCAATGAAGGAGTTATCTGTTACTCCCATAAGGTCAGCAAGACTGTAATTGTTACACCAATTGTCTAACCAGAAACTAATATTTATTCCACCTCCTACTTTCCACCTTATTCCCTTAAGAAACTGGTGACAGTTTCCAAGAATACATTTCCACACCCATGAGTCAAATTGTTGAGGCTTGACTGTGAAAATGTTTTCACTAATATGGTATTTAGCCAGCATTTGCTCCGTCTAGAGGCTTTTCTGATCGAAAAGCTTCCAAGTCAGCTTTCTTAGGCATGCACTTTAACAGCCTCAGTCTTCCTGAGGCAAACACTCCTAATTTCTTGGGTCGAAAAATTTTATCCTAGGAACCATTGGTATTCCTTTATGAATATCCGATTTTTTCCAAAAGAAATCTCTACTAATTTTGTTGATTTCTTACTAGTAAAACTTGGCAATTGAAAGCATTGCATTACGTGTGTGCTGGCATGAAATTTAAATTTGTGTGAATTCAGGCGACTCTACCTACTTTTGAAATGTTAGCAGTTTTCCAATTTTGGAGCTTGGCTGCAGTCTTGTTGACTAGTTCCGAGAAAGTTTCTACTTTGGGTCTACCATTGAAAACTAGGCAGCCTAAGCACTTACCCAAATTATCTTAGTGTTTAATGTTGAAGATAGACGAAACTATCTGTCGGTCATGCGCACCTGCATTTTTCGAAAAAGTAAGAGATGATTTTGGAAAATTAATGAGTTGACCGGACTTTTGACAAAAGCTATTAAGGAGGGAGCTAAGTTTCTAGCACGACTGGAAATTTGTGCGACAGAAGAGGAGACTATCATCTGCGAATAAAAGGTATGGCAATTTATCTACTTGAGGTGCAATTTTGAAACCAATTCCACTTTTCTACTTAATTTGTTCTGCCCGAAGTGCTCTCATTAACACTTCCATGCAGATAAAAAAAGATATGGCGACAAAGCCTTACCGTAATCCTCTAGATGATGTGAAAAATCCGATACTTCATCATTCACAATAACCGAGTAGGATACTGTAGTTACACATTGCTGAATCCATGAAATCCATCTTTGATGAAATGCTAATTTCTTGAGACTTTCAAATAGGAACTTCCATTCCACTCTATCACAAGCTTTTCCCATATCGAGTTTTAGTGCAATCCAGTATTTCTTCCCTTTCATAGCATTAAATTTATTGATGACCCCATGAGCTAATAGAATATTATCATGGATACACCTTTGTTGAACAAAGGCACTTTGAACATGATTAATGATTTTTTTCGGGTAGTGGCTGTATTCTGTTAACCAGAATTTTAGCAATGATCTTATAGAGAGTATTGTATAGAATAATTGGTTGGAGTTGTGTTGTCGATGATGGGTTATCAACTTTAGGTATCAAAGCTATAAGAGTATGATTAACTTGCTTAAAAAGCTTTCCTTCCTGAAAAACGGACTTAGCAGCTAGAAAACATCTTTCTGAATGACATACCAATAGTCTTGAAAGCATGCTGTGCCAAAACCATCAAATCCAAGTGCTTTATACTTATCCATCTGAAAAACTGCCTCCTTGACCTTGTAATTCTCACCCGATGTAATTAAATTCTCATTCTTTTCTGAGGAAACCATGTTAGGAAGATCAATATAAATGTTAGGTGGACATTGCATTGATTTGAAATGTAAATTGAACATGGTAACAAATAGCTTTTGAATATATATAGCATCCTCTTTCCAGACTCTTGATGAGTCTTTAATCTTATCGATAGTAGAACGCGATTTTCTGTCTTTCATTACATGATGAAAATAGCAAAAAATTCTATATCCATTAACTAGCTAGTCCTTTCGAGCCAGTCTACCATAGTATTTTTGGTTGAATAGATGCATTTTTTCACGTTGCTGAATGAATCTATAATGCTAGTTGTAGTGCCACAAGTTTTTGTTCGACTTGAGGTAGCTTGTCAGTATTTCTTTCGAATTTTTCCTTAAAGTTCCCAAATGTGCATTTGCTCCGCTTTTGAGATCAAGTTTTACCTTCTTCATATTTTATGCAACATAATACATTGGTGCATGCCTGCCAAAGATAGTTTTATTTTTATTTTTTTTAACTAGGCAGTGCGCATCTTGGTACTGGGCCCAAAAATCTTGATATATGAAGTTTATGCCCCTTCTAGAAGGCTGAATGGGATCCGTATTAAGATAGACATAAGAATGATTAAAATAAGTAAATGGGCCATTGGTCACAAGATACTTAGCGAAAGGTCGGAGACAACCTTCCGTAGGGATAACTCTGTCTAATTTTTCATAAATGAGTTTACCATGAAGAATTTTTTTCCATGTGAAAATCCTTCCATGAACATTAGCGTCATGGCCTTTACAGAGTGTAAGTCATTAGTCTCTGCAACCTAGATGCGCACAACTATGTACCCTCGACTTTTTCAGAAGAATGCAGCATTTCATTGAAGTCTCTAAGAGTACACCACAACAATCTGATAAGTTCGCTAAGACTTCTAAAATGATTTTGAAATTCATTTTTGTTAATGATTTTGGGCCGGTGGGTAAACAGCAGTGACTATACACTATTTGTTAGTAAATTTTTCAGGGACAAGTCAATAAATTGCTTGATTGTCCTTGGCCATGACGTTGAGGTCAATATGGTCATCTTTCGACAAAAGCCATATACCTTCCGCATGATTATGAGATAAAAAGAAATCATATTTATAGAACCCTAGTGTTTTGATGATTCGCTGAGCATTTTATTCATTAACCATTGTTTCAGTTAAAATTAATATATCAGGATTAATAGTTCTATTAATAAATCTAACCGCGAGTTGAAGTTGGGCCTTTTTTGCTCCTTGAACATTCTAAACAATTATTTTCATTTAACAAAATAAATAAGATAACTTTGTTTCAGTAATAAACCGTGGCCATGTGTAGTTTCTAAGCAGGGCCCATCACTAATGCAAGAGGCACTTGGGATTGACTAAACAAGTAGTGGGAATGCATAGCTGCCATAAATTCATTGACATAGGACCTCAAATACCCGATACTAGTAAGAGAATAATGACATTCATTATACATCTGTCCAGTCATGCCATGGCAGCAAGGTGTACGAGGAGCAGCATTATGTATATCTAGTAATAACAACCGTTGTTGAATAAGAGACAATGTGTGGCTGTTGATCTATACGGTCGGTCGATAATATGCCCTTGGGAAAAAAGCGAATCTGCTTTGTTCCACTCACAAGTGCAAGCATAATAATTGTAATATTCAAATAAGACAACATTAGTCTAGATGTATTGATTAAATCATACACCATTAGTCGAATGGTACAAGAGTTTTGAATACAAGAAGGTCAACCGAACACATTCGCTATAATAAAACTAAAAGTTTCAATCTGGCCTCGTTGAAATGCTTTGGGAAAGCATTGGATGCTAACACTGCTTCCCTTTTTACTTCTACAACATCCTTTAAATGGACATTTCAGCCAAAGCAAAGAAGAAGCATTGTTTCGTAAAAAAGCAAGGACTATAGTAACAAGGTCAGCATTGGAAAAGTAAGCAGCTACAAATAAAGAGACAACCGCTGGACAAATCTAAGCCCTTAAGGACAAAGGTAGGAAAAGCCAATTCAAGGTCTCAGGTCATGACAAAATTATGTTGTTATCATCCTTAACTTGGTTTTGTGATGGCCTAAAGCTTCTAAACTCTAGTCGCCTAGGATTGAGATCCTAGCATCATAGAGATGTACCAAAGGGGGGAAGAGCCCATTGAACCATAAAAGAAAAAGAGAAGCTGGGCAAAAATTAAGAAAAATAGTACTCTTAAAGGAGCCCATGACCTCCAGATGTTGCCTCCTTCCAAAAAAGGGTTGACAATCAACCAAAACCAACAAGCTGGGTAAAAACCGATTCCAAACCACAAGATAACTAAATAAGAGCTTCACTAAAGACATAAGAACTAAGTTACAATACCAATTCAACCTGCCAACATTACCACCTGGCATAATATCTGGGAACATACCCCCATACCAACCACTAGAACTAGTAAGGCTAACGGCAGGCAACCAAAAAAGAATTACACAAAAGCATGCCAGGATAAAAACAAAACAACCAACATCCAAAAGCAGGGGCATCTAGCAATAGTGTGCAGCATCCCAGAATTGCAAAAGAAGCATGTCGACCAACTTCATTCAAACTTAGTTAAAGAAGTGAGAGGAGCATTCATCCCCCTTCTCCATCTTGCTTTTCTTAGGAGAGTCAGTTGATATAACAAGATCATTAAGATCTTCAAGTTTCAAGAAGAAATCATTCCCTTCCTCTAAATAGTCCATAGCATTCTCAAATCCTTGAGAACTTGTATCACCCTCTTGAATAAGAGAGATGGTAATATCAAGGGGAGAAGTTGGGCTCAAAGCTTGAGTAGACTCAACAGTAGTGCTACTAAAGGTAGTGGAGGATATGAGGAGGGGATAATCTCATGGGGTAAGAGCGAAAAAGATCTAGAACCAACTCCCACGATAGGAATGCCCTCAAGAATTTTTTTTTTTTTGGGGATAACAAATGGTGCAGATCATATTAGATCATCAATGTGGTTACATAAGTCCGAAGATGCCAGCTCCTCAAGGGAAATTAGGATTTCTTCAACCCATAACCTAACTCCAGATAAATAAGGTTGACAATGAGCGACATCATGTGCCACCCGATTGCCACCCCGCTTAATACAACTCCAAGCAAAATAAGAGCAACTAGTAACTGAAGAAAGAATTTCAAAGATATACAAACCTAGAATGGAGTTAAGATGAGCCTTATTTCTGAGCTTGGAAATTTTTGCTAGTTGCCTTCAATGATCACGTTAGAGTAGCATGCAGATAGAGTGTGACGGAGACCAAACAGATAAGCTTCAGCCTCAAGAATGTCAAAACCATGAAACGTCGCCAATTGATGTGAACCAGCCAGCACCACATCGCCCAGAGAATCCCAAACGACGAAGCCCAAACCATGTCCCTAGTCTCCTATCTTTCCTGCATCAAAATTGAGTTTCTAAACGCCCGAACTGGATAGGGACCAATGCCCGGATTGCACACTGTCACTGCGAGGGGAAACCAGCTTGGCGTCGTGGAAACCATGAGTAAAGGCAATCACTTGATTTGCAAGGTAAGTCAGCGAGCAATCAGGGGAGCTGAAGATGAAGCGATTTCGGTAATTCCACCTCCCAAAGGACCCCGAGGAAGTCAGTAGCTTACCCCAAGCATTCCCAAGCTTGCAAAAGACAATCAGTTATGGAGGTGTAATGACGAGCCCAAATGTTGGTCGTAAAAGGATTAGCAAACGAAATCTCAAAAGCCAAGGGACATTCAAGTAAAGCATACACGGCGATATCCTCACGAGCTCCATAACATGGCAATTCATATTAAAATCACAAATTCGAATACACATCTTCCAGCCAGAGATCCTGATCCTAGGAGGGACGTTAAGAGATCACAGCAGTTTTCATGGGCTCTGGGAAGGAGCTAATGTGCTCGAAGAGTCCATCAGTTTGATAGATCTCGCCAGCTGATAGGCCGACTGTACTGAGAACTCGCCATCAGCTATGAAGTGCCAAATAAAGTGATCACACATCCATGCTTGGCAAATGGGCAATTTGAGAATGAGATTGGCATCAATGGGTAGGAAGGAGGCCTTGACAACGTCTTTTTTCTGGCATCCTAATTTGAAGTTTAGAAGTTTTCATTCCATATGGATATTTGGTGACCATTTATAATCAACCATCTAGAACCTCTGGAAATAAGGTCTCGGACACCCAAAATGCTCCGCCAACTGAAGGATGGTCTATGCCCAAGGCCCGCTTTAAGGATAGAACAGTGCAGATAGTATTTGGCTTACAAGAGATGGCTAACCAAAGAGGAAGGGGATTTAAGAAGCCTCCAAAATTTCTTGGCTAGCAGGGCTTCGTTGAAGAAGTCAAGGTCAAGAAACCCTAGCCCATCGTCTTCTTTCTTGTCATGTAGTCTCCTTGCTCTGATCCAATGAATCTTGTGACCTTCCTTATTGTGACCCCACCAGAAATTAATAATGAAAGACTAAATGGATGAGCAAATATCCTTAGGTAACTTACAGACACTCATCATGAAGGTAAGGATTATTTCGACTACAGCCTTTATGAGCACCTCCCTGCCTGCCCAAAAAATTAACTGATCCATCTAAGAGGGGCTTTTTTGGTTTCATGCCAACATACATAGGAAGACTGAGATATTTATCATATGAGAGAACATCCTTGATACCCAAACACCTAACAATAGCATCATGACGCTCTTGGGAGACCCCCTTAGTAAACATGACTTGAGTTTTACCGAGGTTCACTTTCTGACTCAAGGCCTTTTCATAATCCAAGAGGATATTGCAAATTAAAAGCGCTTGATCCCGGGAGGCTTTGCAAAACAAAATGGAGGCATTCGTAAACAATAAATGAGAGATAATAGGCGCTCCCGAGCAAACTTTGATCCCGTGGAGGGCTCGAGATTCAACCACATGGCTGAGTGAGGATGAGAGGCCTTATGTGCAGAGGAGGAATAAGAAAGGGGATATAGGATCCCCTTGGTGAAGGCTATGGCTGGAAGTAACATGTCCAATCGGGCCACTATTAATGATGAATGAAAACGTAGCCGACTGAACGCACTTCATGGCAAGAGAAACCCAACCACGATCAAAACCAAGCCGCAACATAATGTTATCCAGGAAGCCTCATTCGACACGATCGAAAGCTTTACTCATGTCAAGCTATAAAGCCATAACTCCATTAATACCTTTGTGACCATGCATATAGTGGAAGAGCTCATAAGCTATTAAGATGCTATCCGTAATCAACCTACCAGGAGTGAACAAACTCTGGTACTCGGAAATGATACCGAGAAGACCATTTTGAGATGGTTAGAGAGCACCTTCATGATAATTTTATAAATCATATTGTAAAGGCTGACAAGTCTGAATTTAGCTATATTGGTGGGGTTCGCCTTCTTGGGATGAGGGCAACATTAGTATGATTAAAAGACGGGGGATAGTAGCAACATTCAATACGTCCAAAACTACTTTGGTCATATTATTGCCCATAATATTCTAGAAGTGTTGATAGAAAAATGGATTAAGTCCATCGGGACCCGGAGCCTTGCTGGGTGCATTTGAAACATAGCTTATTTCACTTTGTCCACAATAAAGGGAGTCATGAGAGTGTGATTCATACTTTAAGTGACCTCGGTTGAACATGTTAAATGATATGCTCCATATCCACGGGGTTAGAAGACTCAAATAAATTAGAAAAGTAACCCATAATAATTGACTCCATGCCGCTGGGATCTGAGTGTTCCTAGTCAGCGTCATCCATTAGCCAGAGATACGGTTGGTGGCTCGCCTAGCCGAAGCTTTAGAGTGGAACCATTTAGAGTTAGAGTCACAATGCTGCAAGAAGTTGATCCTGGAGCGTTGTTGCCAAAGCATTTCTTCTTTTTAACGCCAATGACTAATCTCAGAGAGAATATTGTCTCAAAGTGTCATGCCCTTGACATCCCGATGGGACGATTCTAAGGCACGGATTTTGCTCTGAACGTAACTAAGCTCCGAAAAGTTCTAGGAGCTCAAATAATTAGCATAGGCAAAAAGTTTTTTCTCAATGGCCAATGTGCTATTGGAATAATCGACTGTATCCTATGCATGCTTTATAACGTCCGTACATCCTTCATGAAGAGCCCACATGTTTTTGAATTTAAAGCCTCGCCTACTCTGGTTGATACGCTGTCTGTCCCCAATGAATTTTTAAGATGAATGGGAAGGTGATCTGAAATCTTAATGTTGACATGATAGCCTCTGGCCGAGGGGAAAAGGAGTGATCATTCAATGTTGGCACCATACCTATCTAATTGCTCCTCGACGGATTGATCACCATTACGACGGTTCCACCAGGCCCCAGAAGCCCAAATCATGGAGGCTACATGAATCGAAGGCATCATGGAAGGAATTGAGGATGACTTGCGGTTTATCAGTTCCTCTTTTCTTATCCATGTTGTAAAATATTTCGTTAATATCACCCACCACCAGCCAAGGGAGATTGGATTGATCCTGAAAATCACGGATAAGATTGCAAGTCTTAAGCTTATTGTGATTCTCTGGGTATCCATATATTTTGTGAAGCCCTATGTCTCCTACTGTAACGCCCCCAAATAAAACATGTTTCACTGTTTATATTCTCTTTAACAAATCACTCAATTGTAATATGATGAATCCAATGATAGGGGCGTTACCGTCGTCCAAAAGGACAAGGCTTGAAACATGAGTGCTATAAATAATATAGCTAAGCATAACCTCAAAAATATACACTCACATCAAGTGTTAACCAATGAAGGGTTTATAAACCATAGTCAAATAAATTATTATATAGTCTACATCTTCATCCACAGAAGAATTCAATATACAGCTTTAAGGTATGCATATACTACATTACTTCTGGTCCACCTGGATTTCCTTGCTTCACTTATTCTCTTCAGCTGATTTGTTAGCATGAGGGCAATTCTCTGAGCATTTGCCTAAAACAAAACATGAAAACATTTCAAACTGTGAGCTGAAACTCAGTACATACATTCCTGAATTGTTAAATGATCATTGAAACACTAGTTGGGCCCGCTTTGCAATTCATTTAGTTAAAACAGTGAATAAGATGATGTAAAGCTGCATTGCTAGTTATTATCTGATAGTGAACTCCTTGACACTGTTACGATATATGGATAGGTGTACACCTGCCAAGCCGACCGGGGGAACTGGCCTGAAGCCGCGCGGGTAACTGAAGGGCGAATGCCCTATAGATGATAACTGACGGGGTCACTAATTATCTGATAAATTACTGTGTAACTGATTCATTGATGCACTTACCAAAACATGATGACGTTGATAAATACACTGTGATTTCTAAAGATACAGGCAATGCACGTATCTTGAGTTTTAAAAAAAATGTCATCTGACTTGATACAAGTCAGCTGTTTCGTAAATGCCATCTAACTTAACAAATATATTCTGACTTGATGACACTTATGCAAAATAGGGAACGATAACTAGGCCTCAACTCTGTTTCATAAATGTCATTGTAAGTATGTGTAGTCAGTAAATAATCCTTACTCACATAATTGAGTAAGTAAAAGTATATGTAACAGAAATTGAGTAATGAAATGGGATACATAACTTGTGCATTTCAATATAATAAACTGATTTTAATTCAATACAAGACAAGTTAAACGAAAATTAACTGATTTAAATCAGTTAGGGTTATTAAACTTGAAATAAATGAATTAAAGCAAAATTGGCCAAATGGAAATGATTGAGGTGATAATGAAAAGGTTTTAATTGATATAAATGAAATATGGGTTTCTGATATTTCTGAAATGGATAATGAAAAGTGTGATGCTTCTAAAATGGATAATAGAATGGTTAATGCCTTTGAAATGAATAATAGAAGGTTCAATGCTATGAGGGGTGTTGTGAGGTTTATAAAAGCTCAAATAACCTCAGTAGATCTAATAGACACTAACTTGAGTCATTACTGTGTCCACTTCTCAACTTTCATTTTCATGCTCACTTAACTCGGTTTTCAAACCCAAGTAAGCTTCTATACATAAACAAACTGGTTGAACTCACTACACTTTGTAATTTCCTTGTAATACCCATAATTATATAGAAACTTCTGAAAATATTTTCAAATGTCACAATTTCTATATTCACTCATGTTACCGTTTGATGGTCTGCATTAGTAAATCCATCTCTTTCACTCCCGACCTCCAATTGAGATATAAAACCCCAATATGAAAAGATTATAATGTCCATTAAAACTTTTATTCAGGACACAAAGCATGATTCACATAATAAGGTCCATAAAATTAGGGTAGAATACAGACGTGCATAATTTCAGTTCAATCTGTGCAGTCGCAGCAAAACGATAATAACTTTTTCCACAGAAGTCGGATTAAGGCCATTGAAAGGGAATTTGAAAGATAACTCATTGATCTATCCACACACCAAAAATCACAATTTTTCAATGGCCCAATCAATACCAGTTGTTCCGTAAAGTTACTATTCCAGTTTAGTTCCCAGTTTCAATGTATTCTGCACAGGCTTGAGTAAATTGGTCATAATTTTGTCCACACAACTCAAAATTGAGTAATTCCAAAGCCTATTGAAAGCTAACTCATCAAGATATTACATCGAAAATCATGAATTGCATGTGCTAAACAGTACCAGTTTAATTTCGAAGTGACCCCTATTTCAGGTCTGTTGACAGCTTAATAACCACATATTTGCAATCTTTTCTTCACATAAACACCCTCTAAAATCACTGTTTAACTTATATAAATCAGCATAAACATCTTGATATTTATTACCAATGCCAAAGATCAAAAAATCTCATTTAAAACAATCAAAATTCAACACTTGAACATGAAGCTTGCATGATTAGGATAAAACCCTAACCCTACCATCATCCAACTTCAACTCCATCATGATCCATCACCAAGATGATTCTTAATTCAATACAAACAATATGATCCATCATCAAAATAACCAAAACAAGAAGTAAAAACCAAAATTCAAAGAATAAGATTGAAGTCACTTACTTTAAGCTTGAAATAAGTGGAGATGGCGATGATATTTGGTGGTTTTGAGGATGGAAAATGGTAGCCAATGGAGGGAGGTTGTTGGGGATTGAAATCCTTGCCGGAGAGTGGCCGAAAAGTGAGCGGAAAACACCATAATAGGGATGAGAGGGGGCTGCTGCTGAAGCTAGAGAGAAGGAGGGGAGAAAACTAGAGAGAGAAAGGAGAGCTTGATCACTTGGTTGCAAACACTTGGTGTATATTGAAGGGATAATACTTGGCTGAAAAATAGGCACAAAAATCAGCTTTTGCTAAGTACAGATTTGGCCTAATTAAGGGTAATTAGGCAAATAAATGGAGTCAAGTCTTGGTAGGCCAAAATTGGCCTTAAACGGGTTCGGGTTCGAAAAATAGCTCAAACCGAGTGCGCTTGAAAATTTTTTTTCCCCCCAAAGCTCGAGATTAAATGTAATGTTATGAAAAATAATTTAATCTTTTAAATCATAAATATCGAGGCCTACTATCAATTTTCCCCGAAATTGTCCAGTAAATAAAACTTGAATTGCAAAGTGGGGTCCGAAATAAATTTTCCCAACTTGGATGATTCAATGAGATAAATAAATATGAAAAATAAATAACATGGCTTAATTAAATAAATAAATATGATTTAGGGTCGGGCTATTACAGCCTTCCCCCCTTAAAGAGTTTCATCCTCGAACCTTATGAACTTTACCAATAGATGCAAGGTTATCCCAAATAAATATGGGTACATGACTTTCACTTGATCCTCAATTTTTCAAGTAGTTTCTGAGGAGGTATGATTTGCCCAAAGCAATTTGATTTAAGGTATCTGCTTGATACTTAACTGCTTAATCCTGTGATCCAATATCTGAATTAGATGCCCTTGAAACACAAGACCCTCAATGGCTGTAATGGATTTGATTATGACCGCATGGTCAGGATCTGAAATGTATTACCTGAGTTGTAAGATAAGGAACACGGAATATGTTATGCAAATGTTTGAGTTATATAGGCAGATCTGGTAGACAAGTTATGGAATTCGACCTTTCCATGAAATGATATAGTCCAAAAGATCTTGACCTCAATTTAGGTTGCAGTGTAACCTCCGTACACCCTTAGTTGGTGAGACGTTTTGAAAAACTTTATTAATGCTAAAGAAGATCTTCATGACTCAAAAGATGATTTTGTTGTCAATGTCGGCTGTTATATTATCCTAATGTTTCATGTAGGATTCTCTACTCGTGCTATCACAACGTTGACCACTGAGAATTCCATACTTTCTTCAAATGCAAATGTTGGTCGTAGGTCATGAAGTACTACAGGCTCCAACTCAGAAGAGTTGGATCCATTGATATTTTAGATGCTTGCCCATCCGTTTCAGGATGATAAGAACTGCTGAAGTTCAATCTAGTTCCAAAGGTTTTTTGAAGTGTTTGTCAAAACAGGCTTGAAACCTCTGATCTCTATCGGCACTGTATCTGAAGGAATTCTATGGCAAAGTCCATTGAAATTGAATCTCTTTCTCAAGGTTTTGCTTTATTCTTTGGAGCTCAGGATGATCATCCTGATTCACTCTAAGGTAAGTGTCGGCATTTGAACATTCGCCTTCCGGTGTGACACTAATTGAACGTCCAAGTTCTCAAGTTCTCTCAAAAGATTCAGTTGCGTAGTTACTACAGTGTTTAAGGTATGTTGTGCCTTCCTATTCAGGGCACCCGCCACAATATTTCTCTTTCTTGGTTAACATTGGATCTGCCACAACTGATGTTCATGTAGATTGAGCTTTTTTTTGAGTGAAGATGTACTTCAAGCTTTGATGATCAGTATTGATTCTACATGGTACCCCATATAAGTAATGTCTCCAAATTTACAATGCAAAAACTACAGAAATAGGTAGGGCAATTCTTCTCATAAGGCTGGAGTTGTTGGGAGGTATAAGCCACCAGTTAAACGTCTTGCTAACTTTATAGCTTTCTTCAACAAATTGGTCAGGGAGAACAATATTTGTCAAATCCTTTCTGAACTCGATAATTCCCTACTAAACTCAAACAGTTGCTAATCTCAGTGCATTGGTGGGTCTTGGGCACTTTGAAACTACTTTCACCTTCTGTAAATCAGCCTTAATTTCTTCCTTTAATACCATATGTTCTAAAAACACCATTACTTCAAACAAATACTTATATTTCTTGTATTTTCTATGTAATTGATGCTCCCTCAAGGTTTGTAACACTGTCCTCAAATGAACATTATGCTCATCTTTGTCCTTGGAGTATTTCAAGACATCTTTTATATACACCACCACAACTTGTCTAGATATGGCTTGAAACTCTATTCATAAGATTCGTAAAGGCCGCGGGGCGATTGATTAGGCTAAAAGGCATCACAGTGAATTCATCATGACCCATACATGGTCCGTAGTGTAGTCTGGTAATGTATTCAGATATAATACTAAGTTGATGGTACCCTGACCTCAAATTAATCTTAGATCAAACTCCTGCTCCCTGCAGTTGATCAAATAAGTCATCTACTTAGGGCGATCGGTATGTGGTGTTAATGGTGCTCTTGTTCAGGTCCTTGAAATCAATACATAACCTCAGGGTTCCATCTTTGTTCTTTATAATTTACACTGGGGCACCCCATGGTGATATACTTGGCCTAATAAAGCCCATCTGTAACAGCTCATCTAGCTGAATCTGTAGTTCCTTAAGCTCAGTTGGAGCCATACGATATGAGGTTTTTGAGATAGATTAGGCACCAAGGATGAATTCAATCTCATAATCAATTTCTCTTGGCGGAGCAGTCCCAGTAACTTTTTCGAAAAACTTCTCTGAACTCACAAACTATAGGGATATCTTCTGCTTTTTCTTCCTTAGGTTGAGTGTTGATAGCATGACACCAATGCACAATATATCCTTGATATAAGAGCTCACTTGGTTGCATAATAGAATTTAAAGGACAAGGTTTTTCCTCTCTTTGACCATAAACATATTTCTCTCCCTTGTTCTTTCTTGAAATAACCTTAGGGTCATCACAACCTATCTTGACCCCATACACAACCAGCTCATTTCCAAAATAATATCAAACTCTGACCAGTCAAATTGAATCAGAACTCCAGGGGAAAATATCTCACCAGTAGTAATTGAAACAAATTTATGAGATGTAGAACACTCAACTCTAGAGTCGTTGGATAACTTGCTTCCATAATTGGTTTCTGCCTTCTTATTCTCAAGGTTCACTTGCATGGCAGATCATGTGGATATAAATGAATGAGTGGCAACTGAATCACTCAATACACAAAATGGCTTTGAAATTAAAAAAGAGCTTTGGTGCTGCACCAGAGGTGGTAGCTTCCTTCTTGCTCAACACATAAGCCCTTCCTACAGCTGCGGGCCTTGAAAGTGAGAGTCGTTATCTACAACCTTCAATTTTCGGGAGCAGGCAGCAATGAGGTGCTCTGGGCTACCACACTACGTGCATTTGTGAGTTCCCATTTGGCAATCCGGGGCAGTGTAGTTATTCTTTCCACAAATCTGCTCCAAGTGAAGTCAGGCCCTAAGAGTTTATTCTTAACCGTGTTCCACCAAATATCGGTTTTACCCGTTAGATAAAATGTTCCAATGTTCACCTTTTTATCCCCTGGAACCTCTACTACAGAGAAAATTTTCTCCATTCCTCGAATCCATTCTTCAAGTTCCACTTAGTCATACTTTTCCCTCTAGAGTTCTTTAGTCTGAATCAACTGAAGGCGTTTTCCAAAGGGCAGTAACCCATCAAAATTTAAAATTTTGATAGTCAAACTTAAGCTTTATGCAAGTGATGTTTCGAAGGAAACTTAGATTGAATCAGCCAAAATGGGTAGACACATCACGTTTCCCGTCGTAATGGATTCCACAAGTTTGATAATAGCCAGCCTTTATACAAAGCGTAGTTAAGATCTACCTTCTATTTAAGCGTGCTACAAAATTATCATCTATTGACATGGGTGTAACCCAATCATAATCCAGCTACTAGTAACAATTGAGCTCTTATAAACAGGAAAAAGTGATCAGAACTGATGAAAATATGACATGAGAGTGAATGATGATGCAACTAGATGGGGTGATGCTATGAAGATAAAAAGATGAAGCCCCTAGTCAAGTGAGGCGTATCCAACAGTTGATCATTCAACAAGGATAATGGTAGATGGTATGTCATTAGAAAGTGCAGTAAAATATTTTCAAGCGTAATGTCTACTTCACGGATGGAGGTGGAGTCAATGGACTGCTTGTAAGAGTTCAGGCAATTTAAGCAAGTCTTGAATTGCAATGGATTGAAGCAAAATGTCTCTCTAAAGTGTCCTTGGTTTCTCTTATATGGAATCATCAATAGTTAATGGTTTCAAAACTTGTGTACCATAGAACAAGCCTCTCCAAAATCCTACAATTCACGGGATACTACATCAAGAAACCCATATAGCTCACTTAGATGAAATTCTTGAGTTATAGAAGAAAACATCTGCAATCAATGAGGCATATTGAAGCAATTGCCACTTGGATTTGAGAAGCACACAAAATGGCACCCATATGATGAGGAAATATAAGCTCAAAATTGTATGTATCCACTGACTTGAACAGTCTGTACCATCAGACTTCTAGGCTAAATTTCATTGGCTACTAGTCTCTAAATGTGTTGCAGCATGGGTCATTGGAAAGCTTACTTTCTGAACTTTGACATAGAATAACTAAAACATCTCTATCTAATGGAATGTATGGGCTGTAAGTGGACTAAACTCAGACCTTGTGCATTAGGATTCTGCCAACTTTGTAGACTTTGACTTGTCTAATAGTTTGAATGACCAAATGACCTCTAATCCACTCGAAACTTGTTTCATATGAAAGATATCTCCTTAAACTTAAACTCAGGATGGAAAATCCTTGCGTAAATCATGGTGATCATGGACAAAAGTTACTTCAAGATCGGTTCTTGTGCACTTATCAAAACTCCCAAGTTAATTGAACTTGTGTATTCCAGAGGACCATTTGTAATAACCCCTAACCCTAGGGCTACGATTGTTAATGATCCTAAAATTTCTGGGGCGAAACGGACAGAGTTTTGCCTGTAAATTGGCCAATTCCCAGGCTTAAAGCCTTACATCACATCATCTGCATTGAATAGAAGTATAAAAGGATACCAAATTAAGCTCAACGGCTACACACCAGAGACCACAACTCTACGGGCTGCACGCCTGGAGTATAAGGGTTTACATCCCAAAAATAAACAATTCAAGCTAAAAGAATAGCATACCAATCAGATGGGTGGCTCATATGACCATACATATCTAAATGCATTGGAACACCTTTAACTTGTTGTTAAAAATTACCCTCTAATCTAATGCTTGAGATCAACTATATACACATTGTATGGATCCATCTGATAAAGAAGAATATTATCATAATAATCTGATACACATTGCAGACATTACTATTATCATAAATCTCCAATGATATCATAATAATTTTCATTCCTCACTAACCAACTTTCTCAGTATCTTAACTCCATAATCCATATCCCATAAAGAAAATCTCAACCTGGCTCTGATACCAAATCTGTAACGCCCCTAAATAAAACATGTTTCACTGTTTATATTCTCCTTAATAAATCACTCAATTGTAATATGATGAATCCAATGATAGGGGCGTTACCGCCGTTCAAAAGGACAAGGCTTGAAATATGAGTGCTATAAATAATATAGCTAAGCATAACCTCAAACATATACACTCACATCAAGTGTTAACCAATGAAGGTTTTATAAACCATAGTCAAATAAATCATTATATAGTCTACATCTTCATCCACAGAAGAATTCAATATACAGCTTTAAGGTATGCATATACTGCATTACTTCTGGTCCACCTGGATTTCCTTACTTCACTTATTCTCTTCAGCTAATTTGTTGGCATGAGGGCAATTCTCTAAGCATTTGCCTAAAACAAAACATGAAAACATTTTGAACTGTGAGCCGAAACTCAGTACATACATTCCTGAATTGTTAAATAATCATTGAAACACTAGTTAGGCCTGCTTTGCAATTCATTTAGTTAAAACAGTGAATAAGATGATGTAAAGCTGCATTACTAGTTATTATCTGAAAGTAAACTCCTTGATACTGTTACGATCTATGGATAGGTGTACACCTGTCAAGCCGATCGGGGGACCTGGCCTGAAGCCGCGCGGGTAACTGAAGGGCGAATGCCCTATAGATGATAACTAACGGGGTCACTAATTATCTGATAAATCACTGTGTAACTGATTCATTAATGTACTTACTAAAACATGATAACATTGATAAATACACTGTGATTTCTAAAGATACAGGTAATGCACGTACCTTGAGTCTTAAAAAAAATGTCATCTGACTTGATACAAGTCAGCTGTTTCATAAATGCCATCTGACTTGATAAATATATTCTGACTTGATGACACTTATGCAAAATGGGGAACGATAACTAGGCCTCAACTCTGTTTCATAAATATCATTGTAAGTACGTGTAGTCGGTAAATGATCCTTACTCGCATAATTGAGTAAGTAAAAGTATATGTAACAGAAATTGAGTAATGAAATGGGATACATAACTTATGCATTTCAATATAATAAACTGATTTTAATTCAATACAAGACAAGTTAAACCAAAATGAACTGATTTAAATCAGTTAGGGTTATTGAACTTGAAATACAATAAATTAAAGCACAATAGGCCAAATGGAAATGATTGAGGTGATAATGAAAATGTTTTAATTGATATAAATGAAATATGGGTTTCTGATATTTCTGAAATGGATAATAAAAAGTGTGATGCTTCTAAAATGGATAATAGAATGGTTAATGCCTCTAAAATGAATAATAGAAGGTTCAATGCCATGAGAGGTGTTGTGAGGTTCATAAAAGCTCAAATAACCTCAGTAGATCTAATAGACACTAACTTGAGTCATTACTGTGCCCACTTCTCAACTTTCATTTTCATGCTCACTTAACTCGGTTTTCAAACCCAAGTAAGCTTCTATACATAAACAAACTGGTTGAACTCACTACACTTTGTAATTTCCTTGCAATACCCATAATTATATAGAAGCTTCTGAAAATATTTTCAAATGTCACAATTTCTATATTCACTCATGTTACCGTTTGATGGTCTGCATTAGTAAATCCATCTCTTTCACTCCCGACCTCCAATTGAGATATAAAACCCCAATATGAAAAGCTCATAATGTCCACTAAAACTTTTATTCAGGACACAAAGCATGATTTACATAATAAGGTCCATAAAATTAGGGTAGAACACAGACGTGCATAATTTTAGTTCAATCTGTGCAGTCGTAGCAAAACGACCATAACTTTTTCCACAGAAGTCGGATTAAGGCGATTCAAAAGGCATTTGAAATATAACTCATTGATCTATCCACACACCAAAAATCACAATTTTTTAGTGGCCCAATCAATACCAGTTTTTCCGTAAAGTTACTGTTCTAGTTTAGTTCCCAGTTTCAATGTATTCTGCACAGTCTTGAGTAAATTGGTCATAACTTTGTCCACACAACTCAAAATTGAGTAATTCCAATGCCTATTGAAAGCTAACTCATCAAGATATCACTACACCAAAAATCATGAATTTTGCATGTTCCAAAGAGTACCAGTTTAATCCCGAAGTGGCCCCTATTTCAGGTCTGTTGACAGCTCAATAACCACATATTTGCAATCTTTTCTTCACATAACCACCCTCTGAAATCACTCTTTAACTTATACAAATTAGCATAAACATCTTGATATTCATTACCATTGCCAAAGATCACAAAATCTCATTTAAAACAATCAAAATTCAACACTTAAACATGAAGCTTGCTTGATTAGGATAAAACCCTAACCCAAGCATCATCCAACTTCAACTCCATCATGATCCATCACCAAGATGATTCTTAATTCAATAAAAACAATATAATCCATCATCAAAATAACCAAAACAAGAAGCAAAAACCAAAATTCAAAGAATGAGATTGAAGTCACTTATTTTGAGCTTGAAATAAGTGGAGATGGCGATGATATTTGGTGGTTTTGAGGATGGAAGATGGTAGCCAATGGAGGGAGGTTGTTGGGGATTGAAATCCTTGCCGGAGAGTGGCCGAAAAGTGGTCGGAAAACACCATAATAGGGATGAGAGGGGCTGCTGCTGTGGCTAGAGAGAAGGAGGAGAGAAAACTAGAGAGAGAAAGGAGAGCTTGATCACTTGGTTGCAAACACTTGGTGTATATTGAAGGGATAATACTTGGCTGAAAATTAAGCACAAAAATCAGCTTTTGCTAAGTACAGATTAGGCCTAATTAAGGGTAATTAGGCAAATAAATAGAGTCAAGTCTTGGTAGGCCAAAATTGGCCTTAAACGGTGAGCTTGAAAATTTTTTTCCCCCCAAAGCTCGAGATTAAATGTAATGTTATGAAAAATAATTTAATCTTTTAAATCATAAATATCGAGGCCTACTATTAATTTTCCCCGAAATTATCCGGTAAATGAAACTTGAATTGCAAAGTGGGGTCCGAAATGAATTTTCCCAGCTGGGATGATTCAATGAGATAAATAAATGTGAAAAATAAATAACATGGCTTAATTAAATAAATAAATATGATTTAGGGTCGGGCTATTACACCTAAGCTCCTAGCCCTTTGATAGTGATGCCAACGTGGTGAAGGGAAATAGATAGGAGGGAAACATCAAGGTGTTTTTTCCGAAGCATGGCTACACCTCCAGATTAGCCTCTAGCATTCGCAGCAATACTATCAAAGGCTTTAAATTTCTTCTTGATACTCTCCATTTCAAGGGCATTATGCTTAGTTTCGGAGAGGAAAACCAAGCTTGATGAATGCTTCTATATTAAATTACGAAGCCTTTTAGTTGCCTCCGGGTCACCGAGCCCATCGCAGTTGAGACATATGATGCTCATGGTGCTTGACAGAGTTGCGATGCAACCTTCACGAATGATGGGGGGAGCTAGTTTAAGCTCGCTATCAAGTAAATGAACTTTCCGGTCACCAAGTGAGGCTTTGCCTCTTTCAATAAGCTTCTGCTTGAAAGCTCCATCTCCAGGTTGTAGAACGGGTCACCATCTAATATCATGTTATCTAGATAGGACACTGGACCTTCCTTGGTAGGGGTGGAAGCGTCCGTGGGGGCTGCATGAGAAGCATCAAATGATAATTTGACCTTGGATTTTGAGGCTACATTACTATTTCAGTGAGCTAGAAAGAGCCACTTTTCTTCTTGCTTAACAGCCGCATTCAGCCATTCTTGAGATTTGGTAGGGGAGCCTCTCAACCAATCTTCGTATTGCAGGTCTATATCATCTGTAGCATCACTAGACAATTCGCAGCCACGTAGAACGTGCCCTAGGCATCCGCAATAATAGCAGAAGTCCAGGAGTTTGACATACTTGAATGATATCCATATAGCTTTCCCTTGCACCATGACTCGGATGCCTCTTCTGAGAGGTCTAGTGATATCAATATCAACTTGGAAATTAACAGACTTATAGCAGTAAAAAAGAGATTGATTTTGTCACAACCGACAAATGCACCCAAGTTTTCACTCAGGAGTCTTGCAAAGAACGAGGTCTGCTTGATTGGGAGAACGTTGATGGCTTTGATCCAAAACCAAGGCATATTGAAAAGCACTTCTAAAGGTTGTTCAAAGTCGATGAGTTCAGAAGGCCCAAGGGCCTTCATTCAATACATAATCCTTATCAACAACAAAAAAGAATTGGAAAGCAAATAGATTTCTATCAAGGTCTCTGATAATAATATCCTTCGCGGCTTTCCATGCATTCTTGAAGACATTCTTCATTGCATTACAGTTAAAGTACTTCTCTGTGTGGAGTTTGTGCTATAAACAAAGCGGTATTTGGTCAGCCCTGGCTGCCAGGACGTCACCATCGCACATAACTAATTCCTCTTCTTCAGCAGTAAGGGAGAAACATTTCTAAGTGTCTTCCAAGCCTATCTCCATTGCAGGGTGAGGTAGCTTAAGGGAGAAGAAAGATTGTTACCAGACTCTAGATAGCAGAGACACTGCACAGGACATATGCAAACCTGCTAGAAGGGGAGAGCAAAACAAATGGGGTTGTTGAACAGTCCCACAGAGAGGTGAATGAGAGCCTCATGATTTGATCGGAGAAAGACGACTTTCATGAGGCTAGGGCTGCGGCGGCGCCTAGGTCAAGGAGAGGGTAGCACTTTAACTAATATAAACAGTGTGCTAATGCTTATTGAATTGTTCGAATGCCCTCAAGGATTGGTTCACCTACAAAAGGTACTTCTTGGCTATGGACTTCCTCATCAAGAACAGCCTTCCCTTTGTCTATAGAGGGAGGGTGGATAATCTGAGCACTGGGTTGTGAATGTTTCATGAGAGGGTCCGGTTCAAACATTCGAATACCATCATAGTTAGCACGAGCACTTTGAGGAGTGGAGGAAAGGTTCCCTCTTTTCTTGGGGGAGACTCTAATCCACTTCTCTTTAATCTCATGATCCCCACTAGCGGAGGCCCTATGAAAAGATTTATGATCATAGATATTGTGAGCTTGAAATTTTTTAACCATGATTTCCATCTTTGGAACAGACAGAATACAAGGGCACTTATCAATAGTATGGTTGGGGCTACCACAAAGTGCACAGAGTCACAACATCAAGAAGTCTATCATAAATCATAGGGATATTCCAATCACAAGTGGGATTAGGGATTTTTAGAGAGCCATGAAGAGCATCAATAACATCAATATTAACACATACCCGAGCAAAACTCCCTTTATGTTAAGGATGACACTTACATTCGAGTTTGAGGCACGTCCTATTTGATCCGAGGCAAAATAATCCAATTTGAATCAGAGAAAAAAAATGTTCAAGTTCGAGCCCAGAAAAATAATATGAGTCCAAGTTGGATTCAGATCGGATTTAGAGGGAAGGTGAACATCTGATCTGATATTTCAATCTGATCTGACCATTTTATTAAATAATTAAAATTCAAATCTAAAACTTTACAAATCCAAAGTCTACCCTTCAAGTTCAACCTCCAAGCCCAACCCCCAATTTTTGATTTTAAATTTTTTATTTTACAAATCTAAAGTCTACCCTCCAAAATCAATTGTGAGTCCCTAACATCAACTTCCATTAGTCGGTTAACCTCTCTCTTCTTCCCCAAGCTTGACTTCGCTGTCGGGTAGCTGGTAGCTGCCCGAATCTCTATCACTCCACATTGGCTTCATTTGCCTCCTTTTTAGTCTTATTTAGCTTAGTATTAAATGTCCACATATTTGGTTGGCACGATTCGAAGACGCATATTATCATATCGATAAGTTGACAAGATAAGTTTGGATACAAAAACGCATTACAAAATTGTTGTCGGGAAAAGAAATCGATTCGGATCGAATTAAATCCAATCCTGATCCAATCTGCCTTGGATCGAATTTGGAGGCTCCTTTAGATCCGATGGATCAGATTCGAATTCGGATTTTCCAACATCTGATCCGAATTCGATCCCTTGTCATTCTTGCTTTTTGTCTAGGACATGTATGGCGATCTACTCTCACCACATGCCTAACTGCCCAGAGTATGTTAGTGAGAGCCTCAAGGGTTCAAAACCTCCATGGAAGATAAGGGATATGCAACCATTGATCAATGCAACCAATGGAGGCAGAATAAGGATCAAAGTATGGAATTCAAGGAGTAATGACAAAGTTGAGACCTTTTATAAACCAAGGCTGATTAATCTAAACATAGTTTTTATCAGAAACATCTGCAAATCGAAGAAGCACCCGCCGGTTCTCTAACTTAATATATTTAACCTAGCCCTTAATATGCTTCCAGTCAAGCTTGTTCTTTGCAATAATAAGGGCAAGAGGCAGGATTTCTTCCTAAATCTTAGCAAGTAAACAGAGAGCAATGGGCTTATCCATTCTCCTGGGACATGGGGAGGAGGGTTCAGAGGTGGAAGAGCCTTATCAGACTCAAGTACAGGCTATTTATTAAGACATGGAGTGTGCAGAGACAGTGGGGTGTGAGTAGCAGAATGGTTACGTTCCATATCATACCGGATAGAATCAGCATAGCTTAGGAAGGTTGGCTAACTCTGTGGGCCTGGAGGAGAAGGTGCATTTTGATCCACAGAATCTAGCAGCAAAACGACAGGTTAAGGATTGGGATTGATCGATGAATCATGGTAAATAGGAGAACCATTACCAGGAGAGGAGTTGCTCAGGTCAGAAGACATAAGGACCGAGTGAAGTGTGGATATTTTTACAACAAAAATAGAACCCTCTAGAGAGGAGCAAATGAGAGAAAGAGTCTCCTGCCTTTAGCCTCCCTATAACCCTAGCTACCATGAACAAGCCTCTAGATCTGCCACAAAGCATGCCACCTCCACAGACCATGATATGTCCTCCGTGTTGTTCTACTTCGATACATACTTAGCCTATAATTTGCCATTGAATCACCACTGTCCTTCCCCTCTCCTTTTGTGTTTGCCACTCTTTTCTTGCAAACCTAACCTTTACCTAACATTTTGCAGATACCTTGTTTAGATCAGTGTTGCATACACCTTGGTGGGATAGATCAGCCTTCCTCAAAGACTTAAGCCCATCCTTGTACCATCCTATGTGCATTACTAGATGCAATTATGTCTTGAAGCCACCAGTATGTAGCTTGTCCCTATTATTATGAAGATGATGAATCTTGCTCCCTTACTGTTGTACCGTGTTTAACCACTCCTAGCTTTTCTGCCTCTTTATAGATCTAATGATGTGTGTGTTACTTGTACACCGATTACACATGATGAGATCTATGAAGGTCTTCATCTGCCATCTCATTTACAAAACCGTGCCTCTGCGTTTTGTTTGTGGCTTGAAGAAGAAAACGGAGTACACGTCACCAATCTTCTGCCGTTGACACCTTACACCATTGTTACCATCATGATGAGATCTTTTGTTATGATGTGTAAGTTCTCACCTTTCCCATCCAAGCTCCAATAAGGTGTGTATTGCCATGTAATCCATGATTTGAATCTACCTGGCGGGCCAAATTCTTGCTGGCTGATTATGGCTGATAATTTGGTAGAAAAATTAAGTCCTTTATGCTTTTCTTTACGATTAATCCCCATTTAATTTTGGATTCTATTGCTGGATTTTTATTCACATTGGATGGAATTGCAATTGTTTGAGTCCACTAAACAAGAAATTCCACTCTACTCTATCACAGGCTTTTTCCATATCAAGTTAGAGTGCAACCCAAGATTTTTTCCCTTTCATAGAGTTAAACTTATTCATAATCTCATATGTCAATATTATATTGTCATGGATGGACATTGTGGTACAAAAGCACTCTGGACGTGGTCCATAATTTTGGTGAGTAGTAGACGCATTCTGCTCACCAAAATTTTAGCAATGATCTTATACAATGTATTGTATAAATTAATTGCGCGAAGCTGTGTTACTGACGTCGGGTTATCAACTTTCAGACCTAAGCTATAAGTGTGTAAATATCCTCTTTATGTAATAGGAGAATCAAGCAAAACTTCACATCACAAGCTAAATAACTCACAAAAAATTTTAACATAATAAGAGAATCAAGCTTATATTTTATGCAATATACTTAAAGCTTAGGATCACAACTGATGATACTTTATGCTTTACTAATTTGTTTGATGCATGTGTTCTCTCGCTTGCTACAAGAGAGAGGGCAATCTATTTGCTGAGATTGGAGAAACAACGGGAGTCAGGACATTGTATATAATCTTCTATACTATGAGACAGGCATTTGCCAAATATATAAATAAATGGAGCCTTATTCTATTCTCATTAGGGATTATTAGCATCATAATTTGCTACTAAGCTACATAGCATGCTAATCCATAGCCATGATACACCATTTACTTATTTCTTAGTATTTCTTAGTAACAGCCTATTTGGTTGGAGATAAATAGAGAGGTAATGCAATTAAAATTACAAATCTAATGACATTATCATATTTGATTTGTTAAATGACTATGTAATTAAAATTACCTTGTAACAAGAATAATAAAGTGATGTAATAGAAGTGACATGGGCTCACCTAAACAATTCTATTTACATTGCTTGTGGTAATCAAACCCAACCCAAGGAATACAAAATCTCAATACACTGCACGCCCAAACTCAAAATCCTATTTCGCTATTCGGTTTTGTCACCTCTCATACTCTCACCATAGCTATGGCAACTCCAAGCCTTATCTCTCCTCTTTCTCTCTCCTCTCCCATTGTCTGTTGTCGCTATTCTGCTCTTCCTCTTCTTCTTTTTCTTCATGATTCACTATTGCCGTCTAATCGTTGCCTTTGTACGAAGCTATTCATCTGTCATTTTTTATCAGGTAATCTTCCTTTTTGTTTCAACAATTTATGGTAGAATCTGAGACAATATTCATCATATGTGCTTAATTAGAGTAAATCTCTCTTGTTTACAGGAAACAGTGCTAATTTATCTTGATCTCAAGTAACACTAATCTGATTTTGCAAGTCGCTACTCCTGCTTTCTCTCTGTCCAAATTGTTATTCATGGTTCTTATGTTACTATGCCTGATGGGACTAGGGATGGCAGTGGGGTGGGTTGGGGACGGGGGGCATATTCCTCGACCTCGTAGCCGATAAGATCCCTGCCCCCCGTCCTTGCCCCGTACCCCTTTGCGGGGAAAAAAAATCTTCCCCGCCCCCATTCCCAGTGGGGATCTAATCCCCGACAGGGATTTTTACCTGCTACTTTTTCTCTCTTTTGTGATAGCTGTATTACAAGTCTTCGATAAAAACCCAATTTGTCATCTCTAAACCCTAGTTCCAGTTAATTGTATAATAAACTCTTGCATGCTCCATGCAATATAAGTCTAACAAACTTCAATTCATTAAAGTTTAATTTAATCTAAATTAAAATTTAACAAGTTCATACAACATAAGTCTAACAATACACCAATTACACAAAACAAGTTCATATAATCTAGAGTTTTTTCAACTTAATTTACCGATATAATCTTATTATTATGTTCACAAATAAATAACTCATATGTAATTTTAAATTAATATGCGGGGACGGGGCTAAGGATTTTCCCCCAATTGGGGACTGGGAAACGGGGATGGGGACGAAGATATTTCTTTAAGCGGAGAAGCGGGGACTGGGACGAGGTAAATTTCCGCTTCATCCCCGTCCCCATCCCTACTCGGGGATTTATTTTTGTCCCCATCACCGTTTCTGTCCCCATTAGGGATGGAGATTTTTCTCCAATACGAGGCGGGGCCCCGACAGGGGTGGGGATTCCCCGTCCCACTGTCATCCCTAGATGGGACTAAGGCTAAAGTTAGATATATTGGGATAATTTACTCTAAATGAGAACATGTTACAGCAAAATGTTCTGCATATGCCTTCTTTTAAGTTCAATATGCTATCTGTAGGCTTGATGTGTCAACAGTTTCACGCCTATGTTATCTTCATTGACTGTACTCTATCCTTGAGGCCTCTTCAATGAGAATGGGACTTGGTAGACTGGGTAGATGATTCTACTTCATACCTTGGTCTCATAGAACACATAAAGCCAACATGCTTTTATGCAATGCAGTTTCTCATATTTATCCTAAAGCTAGACAAACTAGATAAAATCAAGGTGCACTTGGACACGTTTGCTTCTGAATAAGAGTAATGCTTTTCATATCATCAAATCCTTTCTTTTCCATATGTTGAAACTCAGCTGTTACGTTTGGATCTCATCATTTGCTTTGATATTTCATGATGCAGAATCGCCCTAAAACTAATGATTGAGGGGGTAAACCATGCCCTTATTATGAGGATTTACGCATAGTGTTTGGGAATGATCGTGCTTTGGGGGAAAAGCTTAGGGGCTTGAAGAAATTGAACATGAGGTGAATGAAAAGGAAGAAAATGAAGAGTCAAGTAAGAAAGATGAACCTGAATCAGCTACTCAAGAGCCTTCTGGGGTTGAAACCAGTTATGGGAAGTAAATGAATTTAGGTAAAAGGACTCAAATGTTTGAAAATTTGATGCATGTAGATTAGAAGTTGCTTTAATTATTGGGAGAGAGATAAAAGCAACTAGTAGTGAGATAAGTAAAGTTGTGGGCTTTGATGTTGAGTTAAGTGAGAAACGCTTAAAGATCAATGAAGAATTGGCCAACCTGAGTTGATAAAAATGGAAAGGGATCGAGCAACTGAAAAATTGCTTCTAATCCTAAGACTAGTGATGTGTTTTTTTATCATTCCCAATATCGAAAAAGAAGACAGGGTCCTTGCTTTTCTTCGTAGAGATATTTAAAATGGGTAAGTTCAGATATTATTTAATTACAAAGAAAATTAATTTTTGCTTAGTTGTTGTTCTTGCTATCTCCTCTACTAGTGTTTTTTTTGGACCTTTTTTTCCTATACTTTTGGGTTTGGGCCAAGACTTTTTCAACTGGATACTATTGCTATTCCTGAAGATGGTAGATTGGAGATACTCTTTTTGTTGTTGAAGGGTAGCTATGGGATGTGGCTATTGGTTGTTTTGTATGGAGGCTATTATTGGGAATTTAGAAATTATTTTTTTGGAAACTTTCTTGTAAAAGAATTTGTTGCAATCGTCACAAGAATCTTTTTTGATATATTATTATTGAAAAGAATTATTAATTTGTTCAATTTTGACTATTTTGGAGTTGAGATTTGATTTGACATCAAATTCATATTTACTTGAGTCATACACATATTATTAATAAATATATCATCAGATGACACAAAAATTGAATTTTCATTCAATTGACTCTTCGAAAAGGTACAAGGATATTGGATGCAAAATGTGATTACATTACTAAAGGAGCCAACAAATTCCTAATTGAAATTAGATGACCTTTTTTAATTGATTCTTTGTGATATTTTACACCGTTGAATGTGAATGGACCTATTCGAAAATAATTGGATAATGACAAAATTAGAAAAGATTCACATTCTTATTTTTACCCAACAGCATAAGAAACAATTCCTTGATTTTGGCTAAATGATTGTCAAAGTTTTGTCTTTAAAAGAATGGAATAAAATGGATTCATATTAGTATAATATGATCCATCGTCATTGAAAAAATAAGGGACCATTCATTTTTTCCGTATATGAAATAGTAAATTTTGCTAAATCGATCCTTATAAAATCTTGAATCATACCATTTATTCTTATTTCAACAAAGGAAGCCTGGGCCTCTTTGATGAAAGAACTTTCTTCATCTTGGCTCCAATTCAATAATAAACGAGTGCGAACCTTTTTTTTGGTCTTGGTTCCAATTCAATGGAATGTTGATTGCATTATCTTACGTAGTTAGTCTATAACCAACCAAACTTGATAATACAATTACTATTCCATTACACTTCATTTCCATTGCATGACATTGTTGATTGCATTACAATCTAATCACATTGCATGCAACCAAATGCAACCTAATATTTTCTTTTTCACTAAGGGCATGTTTTGCTAAGGTGAAAAGGAATTTAATTGATCATGGAGAATCTAATTGATCACAGAGAATTTTTGAGTAGGCGCTAGCAGTGGGTGGGAGCATGTTGGATTAACAGTTAGCGTATTGAAATAGGTTGAAGTAAGTTGGCAGTAAATTGAAACAACTTGGAGTATTTTGGAACGTTCTGGAATATTTTGGAGCGATTTCGATGGTTTTGTGATATCAATGACTATTTTGTGCAACTACGTTTTTTGAATACTAGTTGACATCCAAAACAATAATGCAACGAATGAGTTGAATGTCATTGCAAGCATTATTGCGTGAATTCATGATTTTTTTCATATATGGAGAAAATATAATAAGAATTTACACCCAAATGAATCCATTTTGTCACAACAACAATTACATATAGAAGTTTAATGGTTGTTTAACATTGGGGTTTGTTACAATTTTAATCGGCCTTGGCAGAATTGGTATCTATTTTTATGAAATTAGATGTAGTCATGTAGCGCACATTGTTGTCCTTGTCTTAATTGCACCACATTGTTGTCATTTTCTTAATTTTCCATTAATAAGTTTTTTTTTTGAAAGACCATTCTGAAGAATTATTATTTTTCATCTACATCAATAGAGATTAATTTGTTGTTCATACAAAGAAACTTATATTTTTTTCTAGTCGTTTGGCTCAACTTTGAGCAGATTTCAACTACTAAAAGGAAGTTCAAATATGTTCAAACAGATTAAGGCAGGTCGGAACAGATTGACATGAATTAAAGGATACCAACACATTGCAGATGTAACATGCTATAACCAACAGGCCCTCATGATACCAATGACTATTGACGTAATTCTATTTTCTCCTCAGCCTCTACATTGTACGGCCTACTAGAACTCTTCCTGTTTGAGCCCAACTAACAAACCGAGCCCCCCCACCAAGAAAAATCGAGCATGTGCTGCCTCACGAGATCTTTCAAGTACACAAGCTTGCCAGATCCAAGCCAGGTCGCATCTATAACTTGGAACATAAAAGGCAATGGCATTGGAGAACGGCTGAAGACATATTGACACATTCACTCTATTATACCATGCATTGCGTAGGTCAAAACACAGAAAATAAAAAATACACTTAGGTATTAGCTTCTACAAAAGGCATGTTTAGATGATGAACGGCAAATGAACAAGTAAAGAATCCCTGAGTAACAGAAAAACTCTAGTTGTGGGAATTCTAGCCATGGATCACCTATTTCTATTCCCTCAAATACACCAAAAAGTATGGTCATGCAGCAGCTCAAAGCCCAAGGAAGCCAAGTTCACTGGCTCTCTCCTTCTCAAATGTCTCAAAATACTGGTAAATGATAGTCACGGCTAGCAAAATACCAGTGCCCGACCCAATAGCACCCATGAAATCCGCCAACACCGTCAATGCACCGATACACATTCCCCCGAAGGCAGCAGCCGTGGGGATGTAGCGGTTCAGTTCCTTCTGCAAGTTTGAGTCACGGTGTCCAGGCATCACCATTCCTTGCTCCTGCAACAGTAAACTCAAATTTAAAACCAAGAGAAAGCATGGCATTAATTTTGCAACATCGTCTTATGATTACCCCTCCCCCAAACCCCCAAAAAAAAAAAGCATGATACTCAAAAAGGTACCAAGTTGAGCGCACAAAAGCCCAATAAAAATGGAAAACAGAACCAATCTTACCCAAAAGTTCCCAATTACACACTCTAACAGAGATGTGCATGATCAAAACACTGCATAATGAGCCGGGGGGGGGGGGTGTCGAAATCAGCAATTACACATCACACACATTAAGACATCCTATGGACAACACTTCAGGCCCATTTGGTGAGACAAAAAGCAATGGAATGGAATCAAGTATCAAGTTCCTCAGGGTCGGGGATGGGACTTAGAACTCTGTAACTCAAGTTTTTGGTGAGCAATTACAAAATGGAATCCTTCTCTCAACCTCTTTCCTCCTTCCCCAAGAATAACCATGGAGGCTCCATGACCTCCAATGGCTTCCCGTCAGATTTGGCAACCCCTGTCTCCGGAAAACTTTTCTCCAGCAACAACCCCCCCCCAAAAAAACGGCAGGAGCCGCCCAAGGATCCTTCTGTAGCTCCTCTAGCAACTACACTTACCAATCACAGTCCCATCAATACCAAGTCAGCAGATCGAAGCCAACAAACAAAAAAGAATGATGAAGATACATTAGATCTATGGAGAAGAAGAGCAGCAACAGATCTAGAAGTGGAAGAAGCACAAAAGAAATGATGAACAAAAAGCAAGACCAGATTGATGGACTTGACACATCGGGAAATCAGAGCAACCTCAGCAGCAACCTCAGCGGCGGCGGCGGCAGCAGCAGTGCTTCCGCCAGCATTAGTTGTCAACGGTGGCACTTTCTCCAGCAGTCGTGGTCGACGGCGGTGCTCCCCCCCCCCCCCCCAAAAAAAAAACCCCGGCCTCTCTCTCTTGGAGATTGACCCCTTGGGGGGTTGGGACTTTATTCCCCCCCGTGTTTTTTTGGGGTTTTGGGGGGGGGGTTCAAGTTCCTAGGGTTTGGGGGGATTTGATATCGCTAGGTATCAAGTTTCATTCCCTAAATTTCTGAACCCAATACCCAACACAAGGGAGTAAAACTTGAAACCTAAGGATTCAAGTTTCCAAACCTTTTCCTCCACCAAACAACACCTTATATTATAGAACTAGATCTATGGACTCAATTCTAGGGACATCACGTATTTTGGGGGAAGCTTCTTTTTTTTTGGGGGGGGGGGGGAAGGGCTATCAAATTACAGGTTGGGTTTCAGATTTATTTTTCTTAAAAAAACACCTACCATATATGATAGGTTGGGTCCAGAGACCTCGACTAACAGATAATTTGCATCCTTGGAGGTGCAATAACATTTGTCGGATCTCTATTTCCAACAACAGCAAACATGACTTCCTTACCTATTACAGCATAAAGTTCGGGAAAAGAACAGCAACAGTGTACAGAAATGGCGTCAACCGGCAAACATGCCAGTCAGGCTATGAGTTTGAGTGACTTAATTTACAAACATTCAAGATGGGTTAGACATGCAACAGACATGGATTCGTATTGGTTAGTCTTATTCAAGTCTGCTTGTGGTTCATCCAATAAGCTTGGCAAGAAAATGGAACTAACATTGCCCACTAGGTAAGGCCTACCCCAATAAGCCAAAATCAGGTTTCCCATTTCAGGCTGGCTAAGTACAAGTCAGGATGCAGGTTTGCTAAGTTCCGGTCATCGTCACCCAGAGTGTAGAAATGATAACAAGACTACTAGAAGGTCAAACCAGCTTACAATTAATCACTAGCCTCCCACAAGCTACTAAAGTCTGACAACCTAAATATACCAACAGCACAAGCATACATGAGCCTATCACGCCCTGCATTGAATAATACTCAGAATAATGGACTGTATTTGACTGGTTTGGAAGCACCCAAAGCTAACTGACATATACTAAAGTCGCATGTTTCCCCAAAGTAGCTACCCAGATTAAGTTCGTCTTTAAATCCCTAGCCCAGAGCAGGTGGCTTATGTGTCCACTCATTAACATGATGTGCAGAATATAAGAGAAGACGATAGAATTTTGATTATTACACAAAGAAATCAACACCATTGAAGACAGGTAAAGTACTCAGCACATCAACAAGCACATTCCACAAGGCTCTGTTTATCAATACCTTTAGTTGCTTGGCCACATCTCTGGCAGAAGATCCAGAAACCTCAATCCACGTCTTAGAAAATAGAGCACAAGCAGAAAGCATGAAAACTATGTAAAAGAGAGCATGAAAGGGATGGGCTGCCATATCTGCAAGGCTGCAAATTCAACAAATGGAGCAATGATCAACACTAATTAAATTTGCAGTGTACAATAAACCAATTCATCTACAAGATAAAAAATATAGACACCTTGCTGGAGCAGTAACATAATAAGCAAGACCACCAACTGGGATGGATTGACCACCATATTCAGATTCCTTCCACTTGCCCAACAGATTGACAAAGAAGTTTCCACTGTATTTCCTGTACAACAGCTGCGCCAAAGAAAAAGGTGTTACAAACCCAATCCTAAGAACATTGACTCAACAATTAATTCATCTCGATGTTTTGACTCTTAATACCTGTGAGATGAAGTACAAGTTGGAAACAAGAGCAGATTGGAGAATGATTGGCATATTGGAGGTGTAGAACAATTTGATGGGATATGAACCCTGCTGGCCACGTGCGTTCTTTGATCGCACAGGCAAAACAACACGGAAACCTTGGAAGTAGATGACTATCAGAAAGATCAAGACTGTTGCAAGCAAATTTGTCACATTTGGAAGGTTCTGTCGATAGAATGCCTCCCGAAGAGCTCTAACTTTATCAGTTCTTGTTATCAGCAAGTGGAACAACGCAATGACAGCACCCTCAAACTCAGCCCCTCGGCCAGCATTGATAGTGGTAGGGCTGAATGCTTTCCAGATGATGTTCTCACTGAAAGCCAAGAGAAAGTTTGAAGTGTGAGCCAAAACATAACACAAAATCACTAATACAGTATATTATGACTTTCAAGTACTACAACAATGGGAGAACTAATAGCTCACCAGATGTTGGTTGCAATAAACAGTGAAATCCCAGAACCTAGACCATATCCCTTCTGAAGGAGCTCATCGAGGCAAATCACTATAATTCCAGCAAAGCAAAGTTGAAGAATAATAAGAATTGCATTCCCAACACCAAGCTGGCCTACACTGCCATACATCCCAGAGAGGACATAAGCTACAGCCTCCCCAACAGCAATAAGGATACCCAACAACTTTTGCGCACCATTCCTAGGAAAAGACAGATTAAGAGTCAAGAACAACACAAAATACAAAAGAATAATTTTGCATCATTTATCCACTAACAGAAACAGTCCATGCAAATTACACTTCGATGCCAAAGAGGACATATTTAGCTAATGATAGTCTAATTGAACGACAACCGCATCCAAGGAGGACGCAATTAGGCCATGACAATCTAGTTGAATGAGTATGGACTCCTGCTTGCAATTACTTGAGAAAACAAAATAAGCAACTCTATTTCTCTAATTACACGTTCACCAACTTCATAACCATTAATCAACAACACCAAGCAAAACACAAAATTTACTAGACAGTCATGAGGCAAGCACTGACAACCTATATTACTTAGACTCTTCATTTTGCCTTAAGCACCCACGTCGGAGTCGACACTTGACACTTGAACATAGGTATGGACATTAAATCCTTCATTTTGAACCAAAATGTACGAACTTTCTCGGGAAAAAATACACGAGTAGGACACGTCCTCCAACCTGGCAACATTGGTACAGCCAAGCCCGAGTAACATAGCTGACGACAAAAAGCTGAAAGCAAAGCAAAGACTTACAAAAGTGCACGATCCTCTCGGACATTGTTGTCAACTTCAATAATCTTAGAACCGGCCAAGAGTTGCATGACGAGCCCAGATGTGACAATGGGGGTGATACCGAGCTCCATGACAGTTCCACGGTTGGAAGCAAGGATGACACGCATCCAGTAGAACGGGTCAGCACCCGTGGTGGAGTGTATGCCGTAGAGTGGAAGCTGACTGCACACCAGAAAGATGAACAAAGAGATAACAGTGTAGATGACCTTTTCTCTGAAAGGAACCTTCCTGTCTGCACTTTGCACCTCAGGAAGGAATGAAAGAAATGGTCGCACCAAGTGCAACACTCTAAATCCTCCCCCCATTATCAGCTAGTCTGTCAGTCAACAGATATACAGCCCCTGTAACCTCTTAAACGAAATTCAGAGAAACCTGTCACCATCAAATTTTTATGCATGCTAGTTATATAATCATCATTACAATCTAAACAGAAATTAACAAACACAAGATGAAGTTAAGCGCATGCAACAGATTAACACAACAAGTCTGCACAATCTCTATCAGAGATCAATTTCGCCAGTAGAATGACCATCCATCATACGCTAATTGACTAATACTAATAAATCACGAATCAGTGGTAATAGACCGAATAATTTTCAATTTGGGACATCCATTTTGCCCTTTCTGCATCGAATCTGAAATTCGATCACAAGTATCTCTACAAGATCACTAGCGAAAAATTCGATAACAGATTCGGTTTTACAAACTAGGGACTAGGAATTCAAAATCCAGTAAAATGGCGAGCAGATCAGAAATGTCAGACCAAAACAACGCGCAAATCGACCAGATCCAAGAAGTCAGGAATGAATTTCGAATCGGAAATTATCATCATAAAAAATAGAAGTCAAATTAATATATCACATCATAACAAAGATCACAATACGAATAACAATTGTCTGAGGGCTTAGGAGAGAGAGCGAGTTGAGAGAGAAAGCGAAGCGCAACTCACCAGCTTGACGCTCGACGGGGAGAGAGAGAGAGAGCGAGAGAATACCAGAGACTTGGGAGAGTTGCGTTATGTATAGTACAGAAGGGAACACCCGGACGGCAAAGTCAAACTAAGGCCGTAATGAGCAGTTAGTGGTGAGGTTTGCCTATGCCACGGTGAACAGTCCAATCACCATCTGACACGTACACATAAACCGCCCACACGTTCATGGCCTTCAAAATAGTCTAAAGCTCAAATTCCACTTGGGTTGGGGGGAGTCTCGGGTCCGACACAATTGGGTCATAATTTTCAGCACTTATGGCTAAGGAGTAGGGGTGGGCAACGGATCGGATCGAATCGAATTGGATCAGTTCATTAATTAACTGAGTTGGATTGGACTCAACACATATGTTAATGGGTTGGGCTAGGTTATGGGCCACATGAACCCGGCCCGCCCATTATTGTTAAGGAGTATTTTTGGTGAATTAGTTTTCTAACTAAAATATCTGTAATTTTTCAACCAAACTAAACCAGTGCAAATTTAAAGTTAGAAAATAAACAACCAAGCTAATAAATAGGTTGGGTCAAGGCGCCCATAGGCAGCCCACTTTGGGCCCGTTTAAAAACTGAACAAACTTGCGCCAAAAAACGGTATATAATAATTATTGTTATCTACAAAGTATTGGTAATAAGTTTAACTAATTGAAACATGTAAATTATTGTCTCAAGTAGGTTGAAAAAATTAATGGGTCACTAAACGGGCCGTTAATAGGTTAGCCCAATCCGACCCGTTAATATGTCTTAATGGGCTAGCCCACTATTAGCTCAGTCCATTATTAACCCAACCCATTATCAACCATATTTTAAAATGGCCGATCGCTTAATCCGATAGGTACCCGATCCGTTGCCCATTCCTACTAAGGAGTAAAATAACTAGATACCTGGTCCCAGATCTCAATTTGGTTTGATCATGCTGAATTTAAGTTTGGAATCGGTTGAAGTAGGATTAAAATTGATTCTAAAATTTAGCACTCGATAATAACCTGTTATGGGTTTGGATACTGAAAGTTTGAAACCAGACCTAGACCTATTATCTAGTTATTCAGTCCAACTTTTTTTTAAAAAAAATATTAGAGATACATATATATATATATATATATATATATATATATATATGAAAAATCCTATTTTACAACGTCATTCTCGTTCTCCCCCCTCGTCAGTCCACTCTCTCATTCTCACTCACAGGCACCTCAACCCTCTTCTCCGACAGTCAGCGCCGTGGTTTTCTCTGTCTTATTTGGCATGCCTTCCCGACCAACCACAATGGTGATTTTGGGTCTTTCTTTCTAGATCTTTGCGTGTTTTAATTTCCCATCTCTTTGTATGTCCTCGTTCCCTAGCCCTCACTCACAGCCACCATAGGTTTGATTTTTCTGATGCGTTTGTCTTCTTTGGATAACAATCTACGATCACCTTTGGTTGGATTTCCTTTGTTTTTTTTTTTTTAATTTTCTCTTTTTTGTCATCGCAAACAACTAGAAATTTTTATTGAAAAAGTCTTGACATCTCTTAGATGTTAGATCTTTGATTTTTTGCAATGTAAGTTTTATGGGGAATGCTTTTGTTTTGTTGCTCAAATTATTTCTTGAAATGTCTGGTCATTACTTGAAATTATATCCTTAAAATTATACTAAAGAAAAAAACAATTAAGCAACTATTTCAAACCTGGTACCCAAAACTGGATCTGATTCCAAAAATCTAGGAATTGGTTAGACCAGGACCGAGACTGGGTCTGGTTCTATGAAAATGGATCGAGCACCCGGTCATGCTCACCCTACTTATGGCTTTTAGCTCCAAGTACTTAGGGGCTGCTTCTTATTAATGTATTGAATATGCTATATGCTGCAACATGCTTCAATCTACTAACTGCCAACCAAACCTGTTTTAATTTGCTCTAACATACTCTAATAGTCCAATATATTTCAATATGCTCCACTCCATTCCAAGCATGCTCCAATCTACTCCAATCTGCTAATTGCTAATCAAATCTGCTCTAATCTTTTCTAGCCGGCTCAAACTCATTCCTAACCGTTCAAACCCACTCAAATTCAATCAAAATCATTAGAAAAAATGTAATTATAATTTTTGCATAAACGACGAATTAACTTCGACCGATGTAGGTAAATATTTTTTTTTTACAAAGTAACTTTTAAATAAATATTAACAACAAATTAAAAAAAAGAAAACAATGTGGGCACAAATTTGAAACTATTACTGACAAATTAATTATTAACGACAAATTAACAAATTAATCTCGATTGAGTTGAGATTTACTTTGTATTGTGTTACACGCCACATAATTTTAACCGAATGCACGAAAAAGGATACCAATTTTATCAAGACAAATAAACATTGTAACAATCCCCAATGCTGGGTTATACGAAGTAAAACAAACAAGTTGTGTGAACTAACACTACAAAAATAAAATATTATTGCCTAAGACCATCAAAGTCACCCCAAAATGTTCCAGAATGTTCTAACACCCTCCAATATGATCTGATCTACTTTAATCTGCTTCAATTTGCTCCAATCTGCTATCTGTTAGTCAACTATGCCCTAACTTTTTTTAATGTGCTCCAACCTACTCCGACATATTTCATTCTAACAATCTACTAATTGTTAGTCAAATTTATTCCAGCCTACTCCAATCCGCTCAAATCTACTTGAATCTGCTTTCTACTCCTCAAATATGATCATAACAAATAGGCCCTTGGTAGGTTGTCTCATATTTCTGAATGTTAAGGGCGATTGGATCCTATTCAGTAAAACTAGTTGTTCAGTAGTAGATAGATAATTATTTAAGTAGTAGGTAATTGTTTTAATTTAACTATTAGCATACAACTATTTAGATAAGTAGATGAAGAAAATGTGTTCGGTGAATTTAGTTATTTAATTAAATGATTAATTTGGGATATGAATAATTTCCAATGATTAAATTTTAAAGGTTAATTTTTAGCCCAAAAAAATATAGAGTGCTACCGTTAAAGTTATTTTAATAACTTTTTAGAAGTGCTAGTCCAAATACTAGTTTATCAAACAGTAAATTTGACTAATTAATGTTTTCACATGAGAAAATTTAATTTCAAGGTAGGGGTGTAATAAACCAAAGTGGGAGATATGTTTCCTCAAACTTGCACTGAAAGACTTAAGGGATTCATCATGAATGTAATTCGAATTCTAGTTAAAAAATGAGCCGAACATTATTCAAACCAATGATTCAGTTCCTATACTAAAATTAAAAAAATTTATATATGAACCAAATAACTCATAAATATTTTTTTTATTTTTTCCTTTTGAAAAATCCATAATGAACATCTAGTATCGGTTGAAAGTGTGTACCCAAAACCATAATATTTTTTGAACTACACAGAAAGAAAGTCACCAATTTAGTCACCACTTCTTTAGTATGGAAGTCTATGATGAAATATCAAGATTTGTCCACCGAAGGGCTTCAATAAAAAGTGGAGAAAAAAAAAATTACAGGGGCGAGTGAGAGTGTACAGAAGGAATTCTTAGTTTTATTCAATGGCCTTCCACCCACACTGAATTAGTTTGGTCTTGTTAAATTTTATATATCAATTAGACAATTAACAATGAGTAATGCATACAAACTCAAATGAGGTTTCATTCCAAAATCAATTGACAATAGGTGGAGTAACTCACAAGCTTATATACATGCTCAAACCCTTCAATTTCATCAATGTGGGACAACACCCACTATCATGTTCTTTGAATTTTATCAATGTGGGACAATACCTACTTTCATACTCCAACACGCTCCCTCACGTGTGGGCTACTAATAAGGCCCAACACGTGTACATAATTTTTAATCAAACGGGGATGGTGGCAAATCAAGATCGAGCAACCCGCTCTGATACCATGTTAAATTTTATATATCAATTGGACAATTAACAACGAGTCATGCATACAAGCTCAAATGAGGTTCCATCCTAAAATCAATTGGCAATAGGTGGAGTAACTCACAAACTTATATACATGCTCAAACCCTCCGATTTCATCAATATGGGGCAACACCCACTATCATGTTCTTTCAATTTTATCAATGTGGGACAATACCCACTTTCATACTCCAACAGGTCTGAAAGGGATATTCCAAAAGTTGGATGTGTAATTGACACATACATCCCTTCCAGAAGATCTGAATGAACCAGGACCAGATTTGGATTTGTCCAGTTTCAGAGGCAAGAAGAGGCTACCAAAGATTCAAAAGCATCATCTTGTTCAACAATGCACTTATTAGAGGTTGCCAGAAACAGGTGCGCATGGCCAAACATGATAAAGTGCATGGAGAAGGTAGATATAATCACAACTACAAGAAAATTGAAGTCAGAAAGTTTTGGAGAAATAAAGTGCAGATAGAAGGTAATAATAATTCTTAATTTACTTGGAAACAGAAGATGCAAGGAGGAGGAATAATTATAGCCATTAATAAAGTCAAGAAAGTGAGATTGATCCAAGAAAACCATTAAAAAAGTGCAAACTTCCTAGGAGAAGTTAGTATAGAGTTTGTGGAAATAGAGTAGAAGGCTAATATGCTCATATGAGGAACTAAGGCACTGAGCCATGTTAGCATCAACATTGATTAGTGTTTTTCGCCACTGTACTAAGATTGTGCATTGAGCAGTTTTAAATTTATTTTTACTCTCCCTACTGTGCAGTAGATAGAAAAAAACATTATTCTATCATGAAGAATTGGATGTGTCCTTCACTAACGTGCAAAATGGAACAAATATAATTCTTGTAAGACCAGAAGGCTCTGGTTGGAAATATTCGAGCTCCCTCCATATTACTAGAGTTAAGGAAAATACTAAACAAATTGCTGATAATTGAGGGAGGTTGATGTGGGAGAAGTCCATTGTACGTATAGATTCATTTGAGTCTATGAAGGTTTTTATTGTAATAGACATTTTTTGTTTAATTGAGGGTGAAGTACTCATGCTTCTGGAAGACTCAAGCTATGGGATCTTTGTTAAGGAAATCAGTCCTATAACTAAAGTTTTCCATAGAGACCAGATGAAATCAAATTATTGCTTCAAGGAAGTCATGGACAGAAATGACAGTGTGCCAGTCTTTGAAGACCTAGAAGTAGGGATGACAGTGGCTATTAGACCCACTCCAAACCTCTCAGGTCCGACCTAAATTAGAGGGCCTATGGTCAATTAAATGAGACCCAATGGATCTTAAGTGGGTCTAGATTCAAAGGATGTGCGCTAGATTTTGGTCTAGGTCTAAAATATTCAGACTCATACATGACCCAAGACCTATTTAAGACTTATTAATTTTTTTAAAAAAATATGACAAAGGCAATTTATTAAAGTAACTCTAAACTAGTAAGCCCTAAAGCCACTTTGCTTACTATCGGTTGTAGAAGAAGAACTATTTTGTTATGTCTGTAGACTTTGTCTTTGTGGTTTGTCTTAAAATATTATTTTTGGTGTGCAAGACGTAAATAAAAACACTTACTTACGGTATGCATCGCTAGAACTTTTTTATTAAATATCATATCCTCTAAATTCAATTATTTGTCTTCAGAATGTAGTAATTCATGTTGGGATATAGAAAAATAATAATGTGAAAAACAGTCAGGACCCATAGACCTACTAGACGCATAGGGTCTAGGTCTAGGTCTGAGTCTGGGTTTCGCCTTTGCAGATCTAATGAGTCTAGGGCAGGTCTGGGTCTAGGTCCCAAAAAATTAAATAGGTCTAAGGGGGTGTTTGGTTGCATCAGCTGTTTGATAAAAAAGAGCTGTTTGACACCTCTTTAGCTGTTTTGACCAAGTCAAACAGCTAAAGAGGTGTTTGGTAAACAGCTGTTTCAAACAGCTGTTTTACCCCAAACAGCTCTTTTTCAAACAGCTATTCCTAATAGCCTTTTGGGAATAGCTTTTTCTTGAAATTACGATACTACCCAGAAGTTCAAGAAAATTACACCCATGCCATTCATTAACCTTTCCTCTCCCTTGGCAGTTTCATCATCAGCGTACTGTCTTCCTCCATCGTTGAACTCTCTTCTAACTCATACCCTAGATTTGATCGCTCCACTCTTCTACCGCCGACCACCAGGCGTTCCCTGCTCGCCGGCCACCAGGCATCTCTGCTTTTCGCTAGCCACTGGTGTCGTATCGCCAACGTCAGGGCATTGAGGAGTCTTCCCCTGTTCCAGGCGTTGCTCGTTCCACCCGTCGGTTTCTTCCCCGGTTACAGATTGTTCGTGGCCTTCAAGAATTTGCGGCGACCCTTCATCAACCGCCGGCCAGACAACAGTTTGCTCCAGTCGCTGAACCCAGGTCCCAGTTGTGCTCTGCAGTTGCCATTGCTTTGGAGGTATTTTGTTCTTCTTTTTTCTTGACTCCATGAACCCAGGTGCCTGCTTTGAATAACATCCTTTTCTTCCACCCATTTACCCATTGCCAAACTTTTATGTTTCAAGAGGTCAAATAGCTTGTACAATATTGATAACATGACTGAATTGTTTGGGCTGAGAAGAATGGGATTTCTTAATGTATGAACTACCGTTTATAATTCAGGAGTGATTATCATGGCAGTGGGACATGTTGCAATAGTGAGCTTTGCCCTGTCTTTTGTGATCGTTCTCTGTGCAAAAGCTTGGGTGATCAATAACATTTTTTGGTCCCGTTAATCATTGATATATATTTCAAGGAGGCAAGGAAATTAGTCCTAAATAGTGCAACTTCTTTATTCCAACACACTTCATAAAATGATCACCAGGTTAAGGTACAACAAAAATGTTTCCATCATGAGCAATACCTATGAGGTGAAATCATATGATTAAAAAGGCTTCTGTGAATTTAACAGGTTTAACTTTGGTTTTGGGAGCAGATAGAGACAGTTGATAATATCTAAGAGAGAAATGTAAAGGTCAAAAAAACAAGGGAGAGAAGGTAATCAGTATAGTGTTCAGAACCAATCTGAGCAGAACTTATACAGACTAGCCTAGGAGTCCTATCTGATGACACCATCCATTTTATCTGGTATTCCAACTACTCAGCTGTTGGATATAGAATATTGTACAAGTTGTCATTAAAAAAATTAAGGATATATTGTACAAGTTGTCCTAAACACAGTGGCAGCCCCAACTACTTCAGTTCCCGCCCTGTTGCTCACATTTGCAAGATCCCGAGTAGTCACCCCCTGACATCCCTTTGCATATTAGAAGACCTCTTTGTATACTTGTGGGGACATAATGCTATCATCCACAAACAATAAATTATTAATGGTAGTCAACCAATGTGCATATTGTTCTTATTTATTTGCTTAATTTGATTTAGGATGGCGCCGTGTAGAAAAGGAAGCAAAGAAAGTAGTCAAGAAGTTGAAGAGAGTGGTCGTGCTAGTTGGTTAAAGGAGAATATTCTCATCTTTTGTGATCTTTGTATTGAGCTTGTTGACAAGAGTAAGGGAAAGAATGGTGGGACAATATCTCAAAGGATACGTTGGAAAGACATCGTGCCGGAATTTCAAAAGAGAACTAATTTGACATGGTCTAGAGAGCAACTAAAGCACAAGTATGATGGCTTGAAGGTTAGATGGGCTTTGTGGAAAAAGTTAAAAGGGAAAGAAACCGGTTTAGGATGGGATCATGAAAAAGGGACTATTGCGGCTAGTGATGAATGGTGGTTGAAGAAGATTGAGGTTAGTTTTTCTTCCTTTTTTTAGTTCCCTTACGAATTTTGATGCTACAATGATTAACAAACCCAACGTAGTAACTTATGTTTCTTTTTTTAATTTGGTTTTATAGGAAGATGCCAAATTTAAGCAATTTCGAGATAAAGGAATTGATCCAGAACTTGAGAGCAAAATGGATGAACTATTTGGAGGCCATGTAGCCAGGGGGGATGACATAATTACCCCAAATATGGATCCCCTTCCTACTCCTATGGAAGAAAACGAAGATATGGTATACATCCCTTCCCAACCTGATAGTGAGAATAATATAAATCAGCTTTTCAACATTGAGAACAATGGTACAAGCAATTTAGGCCCTGGGGTTAGTGCATGGCAAGAGTTATGGCATGATAACTCCCCTGTATCTACTCCCCCACCTCTTTCTCAAGGGGTAGATGGAGGTGGAAATAGAAAGGGTAAAAGGAAATTAGAGAACTTATCTATGGATCCTAATAAAAGTGCAAAGACCAATGGTCCTAAAAGAATGAGATCGGCAGCCATGATGTATGAGAAGCTTGATGCTATGTTGGAAGTTATCATTTCAGAGAAAAAGGCAAGGGAGGTTGAGAGGGAGGAAAGGAGGGAAATAAGGCAAAGGAAGGAAATGAACAACAAAAATGGGAGTGGCGACAATGGAGCTCCTAGTGTTCCTGATGCATTAGCCAAGATATGTGCCTTGCCTCATTTCGATCCTCTGCATCCGGTGTTCATGTTTGCTTGTGAATTGGTGGAAGATCCACAAAAAAGGATGATTTTGTTTGGTTTGCCAAATGATGATTCAAGAGCTCAATGGCTAACTTATTTATATGATAAATATGGCAAGAAATGAATGTGGTTGTATCTTTAGGCACTAAGTAGATTTAGTTATGAACTTATTTTGATTAGTGGACTTGGTGATGAACTTATTTTGATTAGTAGACTTGATTAACTATTTTGTTTCCTTGTAATTGTTGTAGGCCTCATGTTCATTTGTAGACTTGGATTCATGATACTTGTAGGCCTCATTTTGTGAACTTCCAAGTTGTTGGGAGTACGACGGTGATATGGTTGTAGACCTTCTTTTGTGAACATTGAAGTTAAGTTGGAATTATGATGGTTTTAAGCTTATTATGATTGTATGGCATAATTTTGTGAACTCTTAAACTACTTGGACTTATGAATCGAGTTATATGCATATATTCATATTAATGTTTTGTGAACTTAAAATAACAGGTATGGATTACGAAGATATTCAATGTATGGAGAACATAGAGGATAATACTGATGGTAGTGATAGTAGTGATGATGATGGGTATGATGCTATGTTAGATGCAATGGCTTATTCACTTTCTCATGTTGTTGACTATTTTTTAAAACACATATACAAGGAGCCTTGTATGACTTCATATATGACTGGAGAAAAATGGGTGAATGAACTATTGCATGGTCATGAGAAACGGTGCTTTAATATGTTTAGAATGAACCAGTGCACTTTTCAGCAGCTATGTATGGAGTTGGAAAACAAATATGGATTGCAACCTTCTGATAGGATGTCAATTTTGGAGAAAGTGGGCTTATTTGTATATATTCTTAGTAAAGGTGCATCAAATAGAGATGCACAAGAGCGTTTCCAACATTCTGGAGAAACGATTAGTAGGGTTTTCAGAGAAGTTTTGGATGCAATGGATGGCTTTTGTAAGGATATGCTGAAACCTAAAGATCCCGAATTTAAGGACACTCCATTACAAATTGCAAATGATAATCGATATATGCCTCATTTCAAGGTAAGATTATGTTCTATATCCATCTTTATATTTTGTATTGGATAACATGTGATACTTATTTATAAATATAAATATGTTGTATTAGGATTGCATTGGAGCTTTGGATGGAACACATATTGCAGTTACCGTTCCTGAAGAAGACCAAATGCGTTATAGAGGGCGAAAAGGGATACCAACTATTAACGTGCTAGCAGTGTGTGATTTCGATTTACAATTCATATATGTCTTAACTGGTTGGGAGGGATCAGCGCATGATTCACGCATCTTGGTATCTACAATGAATAATCCAAGACTCAAATTTCCAATGCCACCTCCAGGTAATATTTTAAATTTCTTTCCGTTTTTTCTTCACTTATATAACGATGATTGATATTACTAACATTGTTTAATTGCTTCTAGGCAAATATTATTTGGCAGATAAAGGTTATCCAGATCGACAAGGAATCTTAACACCATATTCAAAGATAAGATACCATCAATCAGAGTTCCGCAGCACAGCTCCTCGAGGCTACAAGGAAATCTTTAATCGTTCACATTCTTCTTTAAGAAGTTGCATCGAGAGGGCTTTTGGCGTTCTGAAGGCTCGATGGAAAATATTGCGTGCTATGCCTCGATATTCAATCAAAGATCAAAATCGAGCCATATTGTCAACATTTGCGTTGCATAATTATATAAGGAGTAAAATTCATGATCCAGCTTTTAAAATCATAGATGAAGATCCTGATTTTGTTCCTCCCGATTCATTTCCAGATGTAGCTGACAATACCATAGAAGATAGCCTTGAAAGATCGAGAGTGCAAGAAATGTCAACTATTCGTGACAACATCGCTTCAAGTTTGGTCACGGCTAGACGACATTGAATATTATAAAGTAATATTTCTAAATTACTCCATTGGAAATTTATTTTGGTAGTTCAATGTAATTTAATTGTCCTCTCCCCAGATACTTGAAATATGCGCTTTTGGTTGAGGTAGGTTGTCCCTTATGTTGCAAATCATATTTTATTTGAGATAAAGTCAATGACATCACATCATTTGAAATCTATGCATATTTCACTTAACAACAAAAATATAGATTTAGGTTCATATAAATTTAATTCATAAATTGGAAAAACTAATGAACACAAATTACTCAACCTAGAAGAAAGTAAAGTTCCAAGGATGAAGTTCATTTGAACATAAGGCATAAAATTAATTCTTCTTTAAAACCAAACAAGATGATGAATTAATTGAAAAAAACATATTCAATTGAAAAGTATTTTATAAAAAGGGCAACATTGGAATTTTATCAAATACACATTCCAGAAACAGCTAACTTTACCAAACACTTCTTTTACAAACAGCTAATTCAAACAGCTAATGCAAACAGCTAATTCAAACAGCTAATAGCTAACAGCTAATAGAAACAGCTAACAGCTAACAGCTAACAGCTGTTCACCAAACAGGGCCTAAGTCCAGTTGGACCCAACCTAGACGTGATCCAACGTCATCCCTACCTAGAAGATGAACTAGCAGAAGAGGATGAGGCAGCTCAAAGTAATCTATGCGAGCAAGATAGTGCGCAAGTTAAGCAGGGACAAGAGGTAATCAAAGAGACTCCAGATTCTCAAATTTCTTCGAATTACTCACAATGCCTTAGAAGTCAAATAGACAACCCCGTTCCAATGCATTCAATGTCCAGAATTAAGACTTTGTTTTATCAAAAATGGCTATTCGGAGGAAGTATTTAAAATCACACAGAATTATAGTCGTTAACCCACAGGCTTTGAGAAGGGTGCATACACCCATTCTAATGATTTGAATTCTTCTACTTATGCCTTGGGAATGATTGACCATCTATTAGAGGTGGGATTGAGATTTGAATTATGAAGCATAAGCACTAGAAATTTTGATTCAGTGACCTATTACATAGCAAAGAAGAACCCCTTGAAGATGAGGAGTAACAACAAATCAAGTAACAAGATTTTTGAAGGGACTCTTCAACTTATCAGGGATGCTTTAGATACTGGAAAGCTATTAGAAGCAATAATGATTATCAATGAAGCTGCAACATTGAAAAGAATTACTCGAAGTATTGTTTGCACTAAAATTATGACATTTTTGCAATACTTTTACACCTAGTTTTGCTCTTAATAATTATTATTTTTAGACTTTTATTTGAGTTTATTTTATTTTGTAGGTCATAGAAAAATCAGAAAAACTTGAAGAAAAATGATGAAGAATCATCAATTAAAGCAATTGTAAGAAATAAGAAAATCGGGCCAAGAATTGGACTTGCAGCCAGAAAATAACACACAACCCATCTCCTCTCTCTCACACCAAAAAAGAATGAACAATAGAAAAAATAAATTAAAAACCCCAAACATTCCCCATCTCTTGTCTGCTACTGCTACGATGCACCTTTGAAGCTCTAACATCAGCATCGCCATTTCCATCACCATCAGACACCACCATCGGCATACTCTTCACCATTAGCACCAGCCCACGCAGTCACTGCACTCCTCGTAACCACCGAATCTCTTCTCCAGTTCCATCATCACCATCCACGTCACCTGCAAATTGAATGATATAGATCAAAAGGGAGGAAGCTTTAAAAGCGAGCAACAACAGCAGAGAAGGGTGTGTAGAGTTTTAGGATTTAATTTCTAGCTTAATTTAAATATTTAACCGTTTTAATTTA